>JAJQOW010001381.1:0-51831 GCA_037975125.1 Latrodectus hesperus | reverse complement strand
AAAGTGTATCCGTTTCTACGCTGACAGTATTTATTTGAGCTAACTGTAAATAAATGCAAGGTTTTAGTATAGGAGTGGAATTTGTGATGTCTAATTTGTTATTTGTCCTCAACTCATGATAGAGCTGCCACAGATAGGGCGAACTTCTTGAAGTTTTATTTATTTTTAATACCTCGAAGATAACAACCCAGGTATATAAATAATGTAGAAACATTTTAAATTACACAAACAAAACGTTATGTATATAATCAAAGTGCAATTTATTTTATTATTTTTAAAATAAGTGTTTATTTGTTACATACTCATTATATAACAGCTTAGTTATCTTCAATGTTTTTAAGATAAACGTTTTAGGTTTTAATGGTAAATTTTAAAAATTATTAACACAAAGTTGAAAACATGAAATATATCCATATGATGATTTAACCATTGAGAGAGTTAATGATTAAAATTTTTTTCGAAATAAATGGGAATTCTTTTCAAACTCTATATCTTCCGCATTTTTGTTGAATGACAAAACTTTAAAATAAGACTAAATGAAAACAAAAAAAAAAAAAGCGAATTACAAGATTCTTTTAATTTTACATTTGAAATATAGTCTGAAAATGGGGTCAAATGAAAAAAAATTTGATGGCAATTTAAGAAAAATATTGCCGAAAATAATAACACAAAAAAGTATAAACAATTTATAACAATTAAAAAATTAAACATTTTAAATACTCTATTCTTTTTTATTTAAGTAGATTTATCTTGCTAATCTCAAATTGATTGCTATGGTTACACAATAGATATCGAAAAAATATTTTAGAAAGAGGTGGACATCTATCCTTTTGGGATAGATTTGTGAAAATTCAATGGTATTGATATTCGTCAGCAAAACATAAATTATTTTAAAACAAATATTAATATTTATGTATAAAATGTTAAACATAAATAGTATTATTTGTTATATTTATGTAAATATGTTAAACAAATAATAATATTTTGTATGAAATAATGAATTGTGTCATTTGCGAATATTTTTAATGATTACTTTAAGATTATAATTAAAATATATTTGAATTAAGAAATTTATTTTTAAATATTTGTACGATGAACAGAAATAAGATTCCAGTCTCGAATCTTAAATCTTTTTTTAAAAATTAGCTGTGTTAGAAAATTCCATGGTTAGAATCATATTTTTTACTGAATAACATATGCATTTATGACAAAAGTGAGTTAAAACTTTCATACCATTTTTTTCATATTTATTGTTAAATTAAAAGTTATTATGATTTTTCTAATTATTGTGTTAATTGATGCAAAATGAAATAAAACCAATTTATCCTCGATATTTTTAAATAATAAGATTTTATTATAATTTATACTGATAAAATTCCTTTAATTTATTTGCTTACGGGGGAATGCCAAGCATTATAGTAAAATATTCTCTGGTTACACTTTTTGGAAAAATAAGTGATCTCTTAATGAATATAACAATTGGGAATTAATATTTGACTTTTGTTTATAAAATTTTTCACTCTTATCTTAGTTTCTCACAGAAAACCTGCATTTAAACCAAGAAGGAAATTTATTTATTGACTTATAAATAATATCGTGACTAGGAAAATTATCTAAAATATGTAATTTTGTCTCCTTTCAAAAAATTTAAAATTATCATGCTAAGAATTGGCGATGAAGTTGTGAATGGACGCGATTATGACAAGCAAATTTAGTACCATTTACAGCTTTTCTTGCACTGAACTACTTCCTAAATACATGGTGCGAATACATGGTTACAAAATCTAGGGGATTATTTTAATGTTCCAATTAACCTAGATTCGAACAAAAGCTTTTAAAAACGGGGCAAACAATTCAAGATCCTTTAAGCTATTTAATTATTTGGTTCTAATTGAAAATACTATGCGTTTTCTTAATAAAATCGAATTTATTAGTTCTTAAATTAATGGTTCTTTTAAATAAACATTGAGGCTTGCTTAGATTCATAGCGACAAAAAATTTTATGCTTATATTTATACTACGATTGGATGACCTCGTAAAATTAAACTAATTATTTACTTATAATACTTCCTATCCATCAACAAAATTTTGGTTTATAAAAAAAGAATAAATAATCGACTATCGAGGAAATATTTAAATAAGAGCAAAATTAGGGAATGAAAAAGTCAAGAACACCAGGAAGCCATAATGATATGTCAGAATCTAGTTTTATTTTAGTCTTGTATTATTTAAAAAAAATGCTGCAAGACACGAGAAAAAAGAAGATTCTCGATTTTATAAAGTTATGTTGCATATTATTCTTATTTTCGTTTAAGTTTCTAATGGAAGAAAGATCCTTAAGTGTCTTTTTCAATCGTAAATAAATTTTCTTAAATGGTTTCTCTCTCGGGAATTATCAGTAATTGAAAAGAAGAATGTTTTGATGATGAGATGATTCTATAATCATTATTTATCTAAATATATTCTATTATCTACATATTTCTACATATATACACATATTATATTCTACCTATCAATATTTTGAATCCCCAATTAATTTTACCAACTACTCTGGAATTACATTAAATTATTACAATGAAGCAAAATGCAAAGAAAATTTATATAATGCAACAATTCAATTCCATTATATTAAATATCACTCTATGTTTCCTACTTTTTAGATACATAGTATTTTTTAAAAATAAAATATAGCTCGCAAAGAAATTTTTACTTATCACATAAAATACATAGAATTCTTTGCAATTCATTTTTCCAAATTGTCATATAACATAATTATTTAATTTCAACAACCATTTTTCATTTGATTTGTTTTAACATATTGTATTTTATTTCATTTATTTTTTTGATTTTCGATCATAAGAAGAAATTATAATTGTATTTTATGCAAAATATTCAACACCAAAAAAATTATAGTTCCTTATAGTTTCAAAGCTAAATTTTCTATTATTACTTTAGGAATAACAAAACATTGCAGATTTTTTCTGATGTAATTAAAAATAATAATAAAGAGTACATTGTACTATTTTTAACATAATGACAAAATATAAAAATTTTATAGTTTAATGAATTAGTAATTTTTAAATTTAATCACCCATCGTTTATTCCTGATTAGTATTTATGTTTTTCAATTTGTAGAATCCAGAAACAAATACCGATGCCAAAACAAATAATAAAAATACAGAGTTCCACGTATATCTTATCTCTATTGTGAATGTTTGTGGACTCTAAATTCTCGACTAACCTTTCTCTTATCTCATTTTCTCGAATTGGGAAAAATATCGCAAATGATACAAAATTGGGTTAAGAGATTCTATACCAATATCTACTTCTTCAACATGTTTCAATGTAAAATTAAGCTCCAGTTGTGATCCCGTGACCTGTCATATCAAGCAAACTGCAAGGAAATGTATGTTTGATGAGAAAGCATCATTGCACTGGAACGAAGAGCCAAGTAAGGCGTTAACAAATCCATTCTCAGGATTATGATGATCAACTAGAATAAGTTAGTCTATAACCAATAGCTATTTTATTTTAACCTCCCATAAAGATGTTATTTCCTCGTGGAAAGAGATTTTAATATCTGAATGAAGAATTCATCTTATAGCATCATGTTGTCAGCAGGATTTTTACCAAGTATTTAGTAAAGTTAAAATGGTTTAAGGTAATTTACAAATGTTGTTGACTACTCTACTTGAGAAAAAAGTTTAGATATTCTACTGTTAAAATATGAAGAACTAAATACTTTAAATGTGTATATTTGTATATATTCAAATATTTCATTATTAAAAAAAATTTTTTTTAAGAAGTGTGTTCATTTCTTTGGAAACAGAACTTGTAGTTTGTGAGTGAAAAAATTGTTTTATTACTCTTAGGATTGGCTTTAGTATCTAAGGCTTTATTTAAAGTTAAGATAGCTTTAGTGTAACTTAATAATGTTTGTGACTATTCTATTTAAAGGAAAAATGTTAATTTTTTTCCTTTAAAATGACGATAGTTCATTGTTAAATCATACATTATACTAAAGGAATCCTAAGCTGAAAAATCTTTTAACTTTATATATTAAGTTGTATAATTCTCAAATGTTGTTAAAGTAATTTTTAAAAACTAACTATGAGCATAACGTCGTTCAAATTACATTTACATTGGTTACCTATGGGTCGTGGAAACTTGAAATGATTTACCTATCCATTAGTAAAATATAATAATAAATATTACAAATTTTTTACTAAAATACTAAGTTCCACATACTAATTTTTCTGTATAATAATGAAATATATAAAAAAATTGTTACTTCAAATAATTGTTTGGTATGTATAATTTATATAACATCTCAAAATAATAATTAATCTACATACATATTTAGTTTTAAACAATAGTCAGTCCCTGCGAAAACTCCAATCTAATTATCATTTTTTTATACAAAAGACCATAATATTTGTTTGTTAATATTCACGTCTTTCAAAAGTTTCAGCGCAAGAAATATTAGAACTTTGTAAAAAGCAATGATATAAGGAGACTGAGTAATGTTTTTACAGGAAAGATATCTTATTCTCGAGACCTGAAAATATGCTTGTTTTAGTTAATATGAAATTCAAAATAGAAAAATTCGAGGTCAGTATTTTGAAAACAGGAGACTGACTTATTATTGTTCTTATTTATATTTAATGAATTGTTTTTATTAACTTAATTCTGTTTCAAAAAAAAAAAGGCTGAATAATGTTCTCAAAAATTGTGACACAAGATCATTGTGAAGAAAAGTGACTAAACAGGGGCATGTTTGTGAAAGATAGTTTAATGTCATAATATCAATGTCAATAATATCAGTACCAGATGGTAGTAGAGTAAGTTTTCTTACGTTCGCACTATCTAAATTAAAAAAATAGAAGACTTTTTCTCAAGATATAACTTTTTTGAAAAATATTTCCGTCCGTTTTCGGTACAAAAAATCGGTTATAGAGATTATTTGCACTAATGGAAAATGCTTGATTATAATATGTGTCGGTATATATATATCTTGTTTGTCTTTCGTGTTTTCGATAAAAGAATACTCAACAATTCATTAAGTAGTATATTATCTTAAACAAAATGCAATAAAGCGCACTACTTTTTATAAATGAATTGCTGTTTATTAACAGTGCTTTTAGCAAGGTCAATTGAATTTAATTCAATGAGGTAAAGTGGTCAATCTTATTTAGTTTGAGAATATAGTTTCTATAACGCTAGTATCATCGTATAGATGTTTGAAGTTTGTGATTTTATACTAATTCACAAATTATTCTACTTTAGTTCATTGCTATTAAGGTGATATTCTTAGTTACCATATGATCAGGCAAGGACTCTTAGCTATCATCTAGGATTGATGTTACCGTGATCGGGATTAGAGACTGATAATATTCGCCATTATTGAAGATATATACTCAATCAGTTTTGATTAGAAAAATATTGAGTGAATAAGCAACGTAATCAGAGTATTTTGTTCTGAAAGAGTAAATAACATATGGCCGTTAACCATTATTTTTATGAACTTCAACAACGTTGGCAGAGTAATATTTTAACAATGCATATTTACCATGCATATTTCTAATCAACTTCAGTGTCTTTGACTGGGTCAGGACAGAACTCACGACTTAGAAAGAATCACCTTTTTAAGTATGGATTACTTAACAGTAAGAATTATTTTACGTACTGCAAAAAGGAAAAGGATGATTGTTTAATTTATTACAGAAATTTACAATCTTGGATTATCGAAATCAAGCATTGATAAAGAGTTACATTATAACAAAAAAAAAAAAAACATTTTATCGAATTTAAAAATAGCCATAGTAAAATAAGTTGAATATTTTTAACTGCAAGTATTGATATTTGTTTTAAAATCTATAAAAAAGCCAAAAAAATTCTATTGTAAACAGCATTTGCTTTAATAAACTGGAGGAAATTATTAAGAAATAAATAAGAAGGACCATTCATTAATTTATAAGTATTAATTTTTTCAATTCGTATACTGATGTTGGACATAATCCGTGATAAACACATAAAGTCATTTTTAAAATTCATTGAAAAACATTTTTTACAGCTGGGTAGATTTTAAATCACAATTTATTGATTCTTTTAGAACTCTTTCCAAAACCTGAACCATAGTATTAGATGTTTTTAATTTGTTTCCAAAATAAGATCAAGGTTCTAAGAATACCGTGCAGCTGTGACATAAAATGAACATTAAAAAAGTATGAATGTAAACTAGGACTGTTTTAAGTAACATCTGCGAAATACATGAAATAATCTGACATATGAGATGATATTTGAATCAAATACTTTTTGTGATCAACTTATTCTTCGTTTTGGCAGACGATTCAATTTTGAAGTGTATACACGAAGCTTTAATTTAAATAAAAGTCAATTTTAAATTCAAGAACGGGATTATACATAAAATACAAGTGCAATTTTTCTTCTTATAATACATATTCTAAACTTTGGGAATATTTAATCTATTACTTTCTTTCAAAAAAAAAAACATGAGTTGACATTAACGCAGCGCAGAGTAACATTCCGAAATTTCTTTAAGGCGTTAGTGGAGCATATTGCTTAAAAGAAGGTTTTAAAAAATATTAATTAAATAATATTCAACAAGAATTGCATCTCTGAAAACTCCCGCGCAACTATCCCTACAAGCTTTTCTATTTTACTAGGTATTGAAGAATGATTCATAAAATTTAATTAATTCGTTAAATTATAAAAATTAGTAAAATCCTTAATTCAATCCATTTCTTTCTTTTAAGCACTTTTAGGTAAAGAAAGTGAGAAAGAGGAAATATACTTTATCTCACCGGCACAAATCTTATTTTTGGTGACAACATATGGTATACAGAGTAAAAACACTAGTAACTGTTAGTAGTAATATATTTTATTGTGCAGTTATAATAAATAGAACATTTTTAAGAATACTTGAGCACTTAAATATATAGTTAGAAATTTTTAAAAATATTAATTTTTTTAAAAACATAATGGCAAAAGGTTTCAACTGAGGCCGGTTGTCTTATTTGGCGACTTAACTTTCTGTGGCAACAAAATGAAATAATTACCGTGAAAAGTTGTAGCTAAAATAACAATTTTCTGTATTTTATTAATACATTTATTTAAATAAGCGACACATTAAAAAACATAAATAAGCTTTTTACAAAATTTATATATATATACATATGTCATAAAATTTAAATCTTTTTAATCCTTTATTTTCTTAGATATATCTCAAAAGGAATCGCTTGTCAACTGTTAGTAAAAAGAAGATAGTGTATGGCGGAATAAAAATAGAGAGAGAGAGAGAGAGAGAGATTATAAGGATAAAATATTTTTAGATGCGATATTTTAAATGATAAATAAAATTAATTTAATTGCAATAAATTTAATATCAATCTCATTTTCAAATGAACTTTCAAATTAATAAGTTTAAAATGAAATCGATAATGTTAATGTCACTATGATAGTATTTATTTTTACAAATGGTGATAATATTTTCCAATTTTCAATAAAAGGCTTTTTCTACTAACCTTGATAATTTTCTCATTAAATTTTTAAGTAAATTATTAAAAAATTTTCTCAAATGCTTTGGTATCTTCACATAATATTTTTAACTCAACTAATTTCTTTTTTGATTTTACTGAAATTATTTTTAGCTATGCAAGTTAATTTTTAAAATATCGATTTTTTTGAAATTTATTTTAAATAGAATTTTTTATTATATTAAAAAAATTAATTTGACATTTAGCAAACTGCTTCATTCAGCCAATTTATCCAGGATAAATATTATCGGATAATTCCATTTTTTGAAGTTTAATATACAAGAAATAAAAGTTAGAATCTATAGTAATACAATATCTTAAGAAATTGTAATAAATTTACGTTATGTCTCTCTCTCTATTTTTTTATTAACCATAAAGTGTTTGTTTCTTTTGTTCCAGCTGAGACTATGGCTACATCACTTTATTACAATTCTCATTGGTTTTAAATATCTATGACGTCAGAAAACGTTTCATCTACGTCACACATCTTAATATACATAACGCGTTTGGCGCACGGTTTAGAAAAATGTCGCCAATGGCAAAATTCATGCGATTCATAACCATCAGCATATAGCGTTGCATAATCAAAAGATTGCAAATCTCAAAATGGCAAAACATAAATATACAATGACAGTATTGATGTCACCAAATCTATCGCATTACGGATTCTGGGATTAAGCCTTCATTACGACAACGTATTGAGACGGCATCGTAAATCCGACTTGTCGATGAATTTGCTACCTGCCTTCAATTCACATACTTTGAGCGGCCCCAAACAAGGAGAGGCTTACCATCGAATGTCTCAGAATAATGTCAAAATTAATTTTGTTTACTAACATCAAAGCATCAGTTTGAGAAGCTGTTTTCCATTGATTCACGCCATTAAAACGTTGACAACAGAAAAGAAGAAAAAGCAATATGAAAAGGACAAGACAAAATATCAACTTTCTGGTTATTTTAAACGGCACCAGTGCCGTTTAATCAAGGATGCCAAATTCTGAGATTGGCAATTTTTTTGGCGGATTTTCTTATGTAAGGTATGCCCCGAAATCAATGAGTGTTTCGTAGTTGGCATTGAATGAAAAAGCAAGTACACTAATGACAAAGATAGTCGAATACGTTGAGGAATGATCTACAATATAATTGAACTGTTGGCGTTGTAATGTCTCACCATCGGCACTTTCGATTTTAAGATCTTATGTTTTTTTTTCTTTTTTGTTTTAATTCAGAGACTCTCGTTGTACGCGAAGCAGGCGAGAGAGATTGTCGCGAACCCATACATGACTCCTTGTAAAATTTGTTCTTTTTTTAATTAAATGTGTATGTTTCAAAATTGGAGTCATTTATTTGTTTGTTTGTTTCATAACAAACTTATGTTTTTGGTGGCAGCGGTTTGATGCTTTTTTAATGCTTTGCATTAGCATCCACTATGGAAATTAATTATGTGCACTATAATGGATTACGTGCCGCAATGTTGGAATACAGGTAGGCCATTTTGATCAATCTTTCTCTGGCTATTATTGAAAATAAATAGTTTGGAATATTATATAAATTTATAGAATATTTAGTTCCAATCTTATTTACGTGGTTTTCATGTTATATCAATTAATTTTGTTTATAAGTTTGTAAATGGTGTATTCCATATTACAAAGCTAATTTCTGTATTTCGTGTATTCGAATTTACAGTGTTCATGCTATATCAATTAATTTTGCTTATAAGTTTGTAAATGGTGTATTCCATATTACAAAGCTAATTTCTGTATTTCGTGTATTCGAATTTACAGTGTTCGTGCTATATCAATTAATTTTGTGTATAAGTTTGTAAATGGTGTATTCCATATTACAAAAGCTAATTTCTGTATTTCGTGTATTCGAATTTACAGTGTAATAATTTTTATAAGAAAAGTGTATCTTAGTATAAATTTGCATTTCATAATTTTTATGTGGTTGATGTATTTCAATTCACGTAAGAATTTGTTAAAATAACTATGTTGTTATAGATTAATGTGTAAAATCGAAAGTACGCTTATATTCATAATTTTTTGAATGTTTCACTGAAAGTAGATTTTATGAAAGTAATATATACTTTACAAAGGTTTTGATTTCGTTATGTGAAAACGAAAGTACATGATTACAAATAGATTTGAATTTAAAGTAATGTGAGATATATTGATATGTTTTTAATTTTTGTTTGTAAAGTATCAAACTGATTCATTTGGTATTTAAAAACGCATATGTTTATTTTCATTGATAAAGATTTGAAAAGATATTTTCTTACTGTTTAAAATATCGTACGTTATTATCATTTTTATGTCGTGTATGATTAACTTAAGTTTATTGATTTAAAATCGAAAGCTGATTTCTGGTTTAGATTAATTAAAGCTTTTAATTTATATTGTTGTTAAGAATTGTAGTGTTTTACATTTTGAATAAAATAAGGATTCAAAAATAATATAATTTCATTTTCTGTTTTAATATAGTAGTATTTGTATAAGAATCTGATTTTATAAAATTTATACATTTTTGATTAATAATTCAATTTATCTGAGTATCAAGCATTAGCTTGGTGATAAAAAAACTTGAAATCGAGAGTAGAAGATTTAATATTAAACTTGTTCTTCTTTTCAAAATATATGATTTGCTGTTTATACACTATTTGTTGTATTACAATATAGTTTGTTTTCGTTTAAATTTTTAAATGTTATGGATATGTTTTATATTAGTAGAGTGTGTTAAATAATTTCAATAGTTATTTACGAAATTTTGTATATAGGTGGGTGTAGTCTGTTTTTTCTCTCATTATTGCATCTCTTCTGAGATAAAGCGTTAATAAATAAAATGGCTTTTTTAGCACGGGGGAAAAAGGGAGATTTAGTAGAAGTAGCTGAAGAGTTAGGGGAAATGGTTCCAGATTCTTTTAAAATCCCGGATATTAAAAAATTAATTTTAACTAGTAAAAACTTTAATGAGGAAGAAGTAAAATGTATATTAGATAGGGTAATCGAGGAAAGAGTTAAAAGGGAACAGGAAGAAAAAGAAGAAAGAGTTAGGCGAGAAATACTAGAAAAAGAGGAAAGAATTAGGCGAGAAGAAATAGAAAAAGAAGAAAGAATTAGACGTGAAGAAAGAGAACATATTTTAGAAATGAAACGTCTAGAAATCTCTTCAAATGCTGCAATTTCGAACACAGAATCAGTTACAAATAGGACTGAACATGCTCAAAAAATTCAATTAATGCAAATAACGCCAAAATTCGATGAAAGGAAAGATGAGATGAGTTTATACTTAATAAATTTTGAGCGTAGAGCAGAAATGGCTCATATTCCAAAAAACGAATGGGTAGTTTATCTTGTAAGTGCTTTACCTTCAGAGATATCTAACATGTTAGCTAGAGAACCTCCAGAAAGGGCTGATGATTACGATTACGTGAAGGAAATTATTCTTAAACGATTCAAGTTAAATAGCGAAAAATTAAGACAATTGTTTCTTAAACACCAGAAAACGTCAGACAAATCATGGAGAAATTATGCACAAGAATTGAATAGTTACTTTACGGAATGGCTTACGGAATTAGAAATAACGACATTTGAACAGCTTAAGGAACTAATGGTAACAGATCAATTGAAACGTCGTGTGCCAATTGAAATTAAGGAACATTTTTTGGCGGAATGGCTTAAAATAAATTCGCCGTATGATCTGGCAGAGAAAATAGATGAATATGAAAGTTTAAGAGATAGTTTTAAGACGAAAGATTTTACAAAACTCCCTCGAAATAATTTTGGTTTTCGTCAACAAAATGAAAACCGTGCCTTTAAGTTTAATGAAGTAGTTCGGAATCATAAATCTCATGTTCCTAAAAGAGTCGAGAATAAAAATTCTAATTATTCACATGAAAAGGAATTTGAAAAAAGAAAACAACTCCGATGTTATGAGTGTGGTTCTTATAGTCATTTGCGGCCTCAGTGTGACAAAATAAAAAAGAACTTAGAATCGGTAGCATCCAGCGAAATTGCTAGAAGTACATTTAATGAGTTGATGGCTCCTTACACTAGTATCGGCACTGTTAATGGAATTCAAATGCCAATCTTAAGAGACACTGGAGCAACTCTTGATTTGATTTGTGGAAAATACGTGAAACCTGATATGTTCACGAAGGAAAAGGTTTGGCTAAGAACACCTCTTGATGAAACTTTAGTATGCTTACCTATTGCCGAGGTTGAAATAAATTGTGAATTAGGTCACATTTTGACAAAGGCAGCAGTTCTTCGAGATTCTTTGGATCAAGGAAGATATTTACTGGGAAACAAAACAGCCGCTTTATTTGAGGAAATTAAAAAGCATGAGGAGGTGAAAATACATATGATAAATGCTATAGAAACTCGAGCTCAAAAAAGACGGAAGGAAAATAGCACGAATAAAGAGATTATTGATTCTGAAATAGAATCTTCTAGGTCTTGCTTCCAAACTAAACAAAATGAAGAATTAGAGCAAAATACAATTTTGCCACCATTAGAAACCGAAGTTGAAGGGATGGATTTGATAAAAACATCTCCAGAAGAATTTGCTCGGGAACAAAAGGTGTGCGAAGATTTGAAACCTCTCTTTGAGCAAGCTAAACGACAATCTTCAAAAGACAATAAATATATTATAATAAATCAATTGTTGTTTTATAATAAAATGGACAATGATGAAACTGTAAGAAGATTATTAGTTGTGCCCAAGAAGTTTCGCAACCAACTAAAAGGGATTTGCCATGAGATAACTGCAGCTCATTTAGGTACAACTAAAACAAAAGATATGCTGTGCAAAACTTTCTACTGGCCTAACTTCTTTAAAGAAATTGAAAATTTTGTTAAATCTTGTGACAAATGTCAACGAGTAGGAAAGCCTCAAGATAAGAAAAGGGCTCCTTTGAAACTGGTTCCAGTAATTCCGGAAATATTTACAAGAATTAACGTTGATGCATGTGGTCCTTTACCTATAACTTCCTGTGGTAACCGGTATATTTTAACAGCCATTTGCATGTCATCCAAGTATCCAGATGCCATCCCAGTACCAGATATACGTTCTACTACTGTGATTGATGCTTTTCTTCAGATATTTAGCCGCATGGGTTTTCCTAGGGAGTTGCAAAGTGATCAAGGAACATCTTTCATGAGTGTCCTAACATCAGAATTTTTAGAAAAATTTGGTATTAAAGTTGTGCATAGTTCCGTTCAGCATCCCCAAAGCAATCCTGTTGAGAGATTGCATAGAACTTTAAAGAGAATACTGAAAGTCCTTTGCTTAGAAAAAGGTACAGATTGGGAGAAGATTTTACCTCAGGCACTTTTTGCTCTTAGAACTTGCATTCATGATAGCACTGGATATTCTCCTGCAGAATTAGTCCATGGTCGGAACTTAAGAACACCCGTAACACTATTATATGAAAATCTAACTGGTAAAACCATTGAAGAAGATAGTGTGATTGCTTACGTTTTTAATCTTTTAAATAGAATGAAAAGATGCCAAGAATTAGCTGTGAAAAATATGACAGAGGCTAAAGAAAAACAGAAACTTTGGTATGACCGTAAGGCTACGAAAAGAGAATTTAAAGAAAATGATCTTGTGTTAGTTGTTGCACCTTCTAGATCAAACAAATTTTCTGTTCATTGGATAGGTCCAGGAAAAGTAGTAAAACGACTATCGGACACAAATTACGTAATACAATTCCCCGATAAGGAAAAATTACATGTAGACCATGTAAATATGTTAAAACCTTATTTTCAGCGTCCAGAAGATGTTAATTTAATTTTTACCTCTAATTCTGATAATGAAGATATTGATTCTGAGAAAGAAGATATTCCAAGTTTTGAAATTAATTCATCTACCCTTTTAGAGACTTTTCCTGAAAGCTGTTTTAATGAAAAGTTAGAGGATGAGCAGAAAAAGCAATTGAGTAGACTTTTGATTCAATTTATTGATATTTTTTCAAATGAACCGGGTTGTACAGAACTGGCTGAACTGGACATCGAGTTAGAATCTAATAAATCTATTATAGCTAAACCATATCGAATGTCCCCACGACAGACAGAAATTCTGAAATCGGAAGTAGACAAGATGTTGAAATTGAAGGTGGTGGAACCAGGTGAATCCGATTACACATCACCTTTAATATTAGTTGAAGCTCCTGGAAAAGAACCTCGTCCGTGTATTGATTATCGCAGGTTAAATGAGGTTACCAGGACGCAATATTATCCATTACCAAATATTGAAGAGCGTGTTGAATCCGTTTCGAAAGCGAAGTTCATATCTTTATTAGACTTAACACGAGGTTATTGGCAGATACCTTTGAGTCCTAAGGCTCAAAGATATGCTGCATTTACGACGACATTTGGTGTTTATAAACCTTTGAGAATGGCATTCGGTTTGAAGAATGCTCCTTACTATTTCAGTAAGTTAATGGCTGATTTATTAAAAAATTGCGAACATTTTGCTGTGCCTTATTTAGATGACATAGCTATATATTCACTTACCTGGTCTGATCACATCCAACATCTTAAATGTGTTCTGGAGAAGATTCGATTTGCGAAATTGACTGTAAAACCCCTTAAGTGCAAATTCGCTCAACTTCGTGTTAAATATTTGGGACACTTTGTAGGACAAGGTCAAAGAACACCAGGTGATATTAAAGTGAAACCCATTACCGATTTCGAACGTCCCTCAAGCAAAACCGAAGTACGAGCTTTCCTAGGTCTTGTTGGGTACTATCGCAAGTATATACCAGAATTTTCGGTAGTTGCTGCGCCTTTATCCGACCTGTTTAAAGGGAAGTCCAAGAAGGGAACTGTAATATGGAATAATAACTGCGAAAAGGCATTCATAGAATTAAAGAACACTTTAATAAAGGAGCCTGTACTTTACAGTCCAGACTTACAAAAACAATTTATCATTCAATGTGATGCCTCAAACTTAGGAATAGGTGTAGTTTTATCTCAGAGAGATCAAAATGAAAATGAACACCCTATCCTATTTCTGAGTAAAAAATTTTCAAAATCTGAGAAAAATTATAGCACTATAGAAAAGGAAAGTGCAGCAATAATTTTTGCTGTTACTAAATTAAAATATTATTTAGATGGTGAGTATAAATTTATAATCGAAACTGATCATAACCCTTTAGTTTGGTTAAAACATCATACAGGATCTAATCCCAGACTTTTAAGGTGGGCTTTGGTGCTTCAAAGCCTAAATTTTGATATTGTTCACAGAAAGGGCAAATTACATCAGAATGCCGATAGTCTCAGTAGAATGTTGAATAACCAAACTTAATTATTTTCTTTTTTCTCAGATATTAAATTAAAATGATTTTTTTAATACAAACTCCCACTGTTGTTACATGTGTACATAATAAAAAAATGTTTTTTATGATAAAAATGTGTCTATTTGTAAATTTAGTTAGTGTTGAAAATTCTGTTGTGTTAGATAATTATTTTGTGCTATTTTGATATATTTTTATTTTATATTTAATATTATATAATTCCATTTAATTTTGTGTTTCAGCCAGAGTCCGATTGATCAGGGCTATCTGTAATATTAAATATTGCTCTTTGTTGTTTGTGTGTGTTTTTTTCTTTTTTTATTTGCAGGTTGATTTCCTTAGAATGAGAAGAAAAAAAAGGAAAAAAACTCCGGGGAAGGAAGGAATAATTTAGTCTGTAATGTCTCACCATCGACACTTTCGATTTTAAGATCCTATGTTTTTTTTTTCTTTTTTGTTTTAATTCAGAGACTCTCGTTGTACGCGAAGCAGGCGAGAGAGATTGTCGCGAACCCATACATGACTCCTTGTAAAATTTGTTCTTTTTTTAATTAAATGTGTATGTTTCAAAATTGGAGTCATTTATTTGTTTGTTTGTTTCATAACAGCGTCCTTTTAAAACCGAAGATCTCGAAAAATCAGAGTATTTTTATACGATCATAAATCACAAATACCACTTTATGGACCCAATTCTATTAGCGTATACACGCAAAATATTGAGAGACTCGAGAGATTCACAGAGCGGAGGAACAAATGCACAGCTCTCCTTTCATTTCAAGCCGAATTTATGAGGTGGAAAACATTGGGACAGCAAAATTCATTCGAAACTATTTACTAAAACAATCGTCGAAATATGGCTACCCTTAACTTTTTTGTCTTAGAGACAAATTTGGCGCAGGGGTTCGCAAATTTACTTGAATACCCAGTATTTTAAGGAAATTTAGCTTAATCCTAGCATAGGTAACCTGGTGGTAAGTAACCTGCTGGATAAAGTTTGCGATCTATAGCTGTAGATTTGGTGAGATTCGGTGGGTTATTGCTTTTTAGCTATTTTACTCTTTGAAATTATGTCGTGGTTTTGCGGTTGAGCTTGAGATTTGAAAATTCGTATGTTTAAAGATGTCGGAATATTTAAATATTTGTCATTTTGAGATTATTATACTTTCTTTGTTTTTACTTATGCAATTCTTGCGTCAACGGATAATTTCTTCGATGAACTTCAAAAGCCTGATTTTTTTTTACTTTCTATATTTTTATTTTACAAAGCAAAAATGTGCAGAAATAGCAAGCACAGAAATCTTTCAATCGGTAAAGTATTAAAAGTTATAGCAGTAGATTGATGTCAAGAAACGTAATCTTTTTTTCGAGGAGCAGAAAATGGGATTCAAATATATATGAATTAGACCTCACATGTGTCAGACCGCCCATTTTAAATTTTAATCTGCGACTTTTTCATTTGATCTCAATTCTAATATTGTTAATTGCGCATGAAAAGATTGCGGACATATAGCATCACTGTGAATAGAAATGAAATTATTAAAAGTATAGCGTAGCTAATGCTTGTTTGGGTTATTTGTAAAACATTTGAATTAGTAGCATAAAATGGCTACTAGAAAACATAACATTATTCAGAGTGCCGATGAATTTAATGATATATGAACCTGGAAGTATTTTTTACAGTTGTAAAAGGTAAAATGTGTTTTATCTGCAATGCAGCTGTATTAATCATCAAAGAAAAAACCGTTTCCCTTCCTTTTTATCTAAACATAAGAATTGCAATTACTAAACAATGTATGAATATGAAAGAAAACAGGATGCAGAAATTTTTAATAAAATAATGAAGCTCTCTGCTATGGTGTTCACTTCAAACAATGCATGCTTTAAGTTTCTGATGTTTTATATCCAGTCAAAGAAAATAATTCGGAGAATGTAAAGTTAACTCACAAGACAGTGACTTCTAGAATCTAAGCCATCCATAAATATTTTACATCGCAATTAGAGTATAACAATTAGAGCTTGTAAATATTATTCGATCTCGTTAGCTTAATCACAAGTAGTTTCTTAAGTTCATGTAATCTAAATATTTTGAATAATACTTGTGTGAAAGTAAGGTGGCTTAGTAGGATATGTTTTTGAGCGAGTCTGACAGCTGAAAAACAACAATGTATCGTCTTCCATGAGAAAGTGTTTTGCGGAATGCGAACATTAGAAGATACAGAATAGCTTTTGGATTTTGCACTTTTCACAGATTTTTTTGTCATTTGAGCAAAAGGGGAAAATCAATTTATCGAGTCTATGCTTTAGTCCTTATATAAGAAATCCTTTTATTAACAAAATGAACTTAGATCATATTTTTAGATATTCAGTTGTAAACTTCACCTTGTTTGCTGTCTCTCGAAGAATGCGATTTGAAGCAGGCAGCAAATTCTTCGACGTCTTATTGACGACATCATCTCAATACGATGTGGTATAGATGAACCATTATCTAACGTCTTGTATATTTTAAACCAATGAGCATTGTAATAAAGTGATATAGATATGATTTCAACTGGAACGAAAGGAACCATCACTTTATGGTTAATAATAATCGAGATATACAAATGAAGAGTAGCTGAAGGATCATGAAGATGGGTTGGAAAAGCTGAATTTTGAGTTTGAACTCAGATTTGGAAATTTCAGTGCCATTCAAACAGAAATGGATATTTTTACCATACCTGTCAACGTCAATTGAGAAGCAATGAGGTCAAATTTGCAGCTTGAATTAAATGAGTTACAATCCAACAATCATCTCACTTAGTTGTTTCTAAATATAACAATGTTTAAGTTTTTCAAATTATTATCGAAAATAAATTTCCTAAATTAAATATCTCCTTCTCAGAAAATCAGTGCCATGTTTGTTTCATTGTATGTATGTGAACTAGTGTTTTTAACTATGAATTTAGTACGAATTATTTCAAAAGTAGGCTGACAGATGAGCATTTAGCCTCATCCTTTGGAATCGATACACCTCATTTGGAATCTCAATATAAATGATTTTTAAAAATGATATCTAGATTTCATTTATCGCATTTAAGTATTTAAATTTCAAATATACTTGTATATTGTTCTTAAAATTTTTGAAAAAATTATCTTAACCTACCAATTTTTATTTATTTATTTTTTTTTTCGATTTTAGACTCACGACTGAAAAAGTTTGTCCATTTTTGGGTATGGACTGTTCAGTTCAATGATTTATGATTTCATTTGCAAACCATAATTGTGAATCTTTCCGATCTTGACATATATAAGAACTTGACATATATTTCTGATATAAATATATGTCAAGTTCTTAAAATCGAATAAATTTTTATGAAATATTTTCTTATTATTCAGAAAAATGTACAGCAACTCTTTGTGAAAAATATGCGCTATATAAAAGTATCATGTGTTTGGCATTTTATAATTTATAACATTTATAATAATGAAAAATGTAAGGCATTTTCAACATTATGGAACTTTTTTCCGAGCATATCATACATTTTTCCTCTTTAATATTTATAACATTCTAATAACCATTTCAATAAGTAATATTTTTTCTACCTAAAATATTGAAAAGTAGAATGTTATTAAGAAAAAATTCCTTTTTTGATTAAAGTAAGTAAAATTACGCTCTGAGGCGTAAAAGTTTAAAAATGTAAATATTTATGAAAGCTGATTATGATACAAAATTATAATAAGGCGTTGTCACGCATAATTAACCAACTATAGATATATTTAATTGGATTTTTAAATATTTAATCTCTAAGGAAATAATACAATACACAAAAATAACCATAACTCTAATGATATTGAAGGATATTTTGATAGAAATGGATTCATAATAATGTATATATATAAATATTTATTGATATATTTATACTGATATTTTCTAATCATTTTATAACGTTATATTTTCAAATAAGGAGATAGTTAAATGAATATTCACATGATTGTAAGGGATTTACTTTATTTGGCGATATGTAAAATGAACATGAAAGATGATTTTAATACATTTTCCTATTAATAACGCCAATTTATGATGTTAAACTTGAAGGCATATTTGTATTGAAAAATTACGCATTATTTAACTTATAGAGGTGACAGAGCTAAGCTACATTAAATAGTAAAAGATATTATCAAATATTTATATGAAAATATAAAACATAATATACGTATGACATCCAAAATAGGTAATTTAAAATTGTTGGAAGGAGAAACTAAATTTTTAGTAAACAGCGATCATTTTTTGATTAAGTATCCGAGTTCGATAGAGGAAGGATAGTGGCCTCTTAAGATTGTAGAGTATATTTCAGGGAAATCATGTTGGACGAAGCCAAACAAGTGCAATACGGATATGTGATCGTTGGATGCAGGAGGATATGATATTGGATATCACTTTCGCATTCTCTAGTACGCATTGCCGGTACCTTAAACAGCCAGCGCTACATCTCCAAGTTGTTCTAACCAGTTGTCCTTCCTTACTTTCAGGGCCCACAGCCATATTTCAACAGGCTAATGCGCGACCACATGTGGCACGCATTGTCCAAGGGTTCTTCGTCAATCGCCAGGTTGAATTGGTTCTATGGCAGGTTCGCTGACCGTATCATTCGCCGATAGAAAACATATGGTCCATTGTTGCTCAACGATTCACCCCGGATTATAACCCCAGCTGCCACACCAGATCAACTTTGGCAACGTGTGGAAGCTGCTTGGTCTGCTGTACCACAAGAACACATCCAAAATCTCTCTGAATCAATGCCGAGGCGGGTGGCAGCGGTGATCTCCAAAAACTGGTCATTGTAGAAAAATTTACTGTTGAAAAGTAACTTTTCAACAAAGTTACCTGTTTTGTATCATCTGTTTATTATTGGGGCTTCAATACTGTTTTCTTTTTGTGCTTCATGCTTCCGCAATTCTTTAAAACAGCATTAAAATTATTTTACTCGCCCATTTCATAAAGGAATATTATTAAACGATGAGTTAGTTACAAAAATAAATATATCAACTGTTATAAGAACATTCAAGTAAAAAAGAAAATTAAACTTCTATTTCGTCCTATATTCTTAAATAAAAAGATAAAATGCGCAGTTTAATTTTCATGAAATAGTTTTCATGATAAGGCATTAGCCGCCGTTTAAACTTTATCACACAGTCATCCAAACCTTAATCTCTTTTCGAAGAAAAATTTACGGTCAGCGTGTGACGAAGATATGTTCGTTGGCTTTTTATTCTAAACGTGAAAACTTTCTACTGTAGAACGTAGTGTTTTCCAGAATTTTTTTCCATCTCTTGTTAACAAAACAAATTCCTTTTAAAAGAATTCCATTTCGGGAACTTCGTTCGCATGTAGTGTAATGACCCACGCGAATGAAAGACAGCGGGAGCTATTGTTTTTTCGAACGAACAAAAAATAAGCGGAGAGAATCATTCTTTTTAACTTCACGACAAACATCACAGGAATTTCTCCTTTCTCTTCGGAGAGATGAACCGACCATTGTTCCTCCCTCACAGTCGGAAAACACACGTGCTGAAGCAGACACGGACCGAACTCCCATCCTTGTATTCTTCTCCTCTCCCCCTCCCTCTGAGAAGAGCTCTCACGAATTCCTAAATTGAGATTGATGAGATCTACCTCTTCGACAGAGAAGAAGAGTCTTCTAGAACAGCAAAGCATTTTTTGATTAAAGTTTATTAATTTCGATAAAGTAAGAGAGCTTATTGAATTAAGTCGCCGAACGTAAAAAAAGTTTAAGTAAATATTTAACTATATTGAAAAAACATTGATAAAACTAACTATTATTATGCATTTTTTTATTTTTAAGAGAATTATAGCAATGAACAAAATATATATGTATTATTAGGAAGTTCAAAAATGTTTCAAGCTTTTACTTAAGATAGTTCTTCAAAGGCTATTTTTATAAGATTATTATCCTATTCTTCTGAAATGAAGAATTTTACGTTTATTTGAGAACTATTATTTATTCATATATCTTAAATCATACTGCAAAAAATCCTAGTTTATACGTTTTTGAAGAAGTCATGTAAAAAATTGCATATTTATAAATGCTACAATTGTAGAATTCCATTTCTGCCCCTATAAATGGCGCTATTGCCATATTTTCCTTAAAAGTGATTTTTAGATTAAAATAATTTTTTAGATATTATTTTTGAGTTTAAAGAAAAAATAATTTCTTCTCTTTTCCAAAATTCAAACTAATGCTCAAGACGAGATATCTGCCCTGCTTTCGTTTTCTAGGACGTTTATCTTTGATGACAATTTTGAATAAACTCACATGAAGTAACAAAATATATGCAAATGGGCCATGGTAGCCTATTGGTTAGGGTATCGGCCTTCCATCCGGAAGGGTGGGGTTCCATTCCCAATGCTGCCAAAGTTCCACCGAGTACATGCGATATACATGCTCGTTAAATCTGTGAAATCGAAAGTTCTGTGGTCGGTCGTTGAGCAGTTACCCTGGGTGCAATGGCCTGGAAAAATTTACTCCCCCTTCAGATCAATGCCAAAATTGAGGGAGTAGATCTTCTCGTGCTGCCATCTATCGGAGGATATGAAGAGCAAAAGTCGTATTTTCACCTCTATGGTGCTCTGATTAAACGAAAGACGCCCTCAATTGACTTAAATTCGCATGGTCGAGGCAGCGAGCTTGGATTGTCCAAGTGTCATTAGTAACAACAACAACAAATATATGCAAGCTTTTTCATTCCCAAATTCGACAAAATCCAAAACACTGCAGAGAGAGCTAAGTTGAATTGTTACAAAAATTAAATACCTAATAGTCAAAAACTCAGAATACCTTACGAATGTAAAAGGTTTTTGCAAATGACTTCCTAAAAGTCACTTCCTTTCTACTTTTAGGATATAAGTAAGAGAATCATAAAAATAACTGATGAAAGAAGTCATGCCAAATTGAAAAAATATATTAATTGAAATTTTTGTAATAAAAAATTTCAAAAATCGCATATTATATTGTTATTTTCAGGTAAAAAAATTTACTGATAAATGAGAAAGAAGATTAAATACAGGAATTTTAATTTATCTTTCTTGGCTAATAATGAGAAAACAAATATTCATGATTGAAATTGGTTTTATTGTGTTTTTCTCAAAATCCCCCCTCTTCACGAAGATCAACGCACTCGAGCCAATTTTCGAAGCAATTTTTCCACTTCTATTTTGGCACTTCCGTAACAAATTCTTTAAATGCCTCAACCATATGTTCGAATGTCGAAAACTTTAACCCTGTAATGTATTTTTGAGGAGCATAAATAAAATAAAAATGTCGTTATGTGACAAATCAGAGCTGTATGGTAGATGACTCATCAATTTAATGTTTTGATTGGTCAAAAATTGGCTTCAGTCAATGTGTGGAAGCTCGAATTATCATGATTAAAAATGATTCGCCTCTTCTGTTTATTCGAATTTTACTTCTGGCAAACAAATGGTCCAGTACCATTCAGAAACGAAAGTTCTGCATCGCTCTAACACCACATTTACCTCGATGTGCTCTTTCTACAAACAACTTTATGAGATTTTGCTCGTTTTGGAACATCCATACAGTCGATTGCTATTTTGAACTCATGGGCATAGATCCCTGATTCTTCACCTGTGTAGACGCTGTTCACAGTTTGTTGCACCTTGAATGTATCTTTTCAACATTTCTTTGCACCGTTTGCTACAACCCGTATTTTGATCGTTTGTAAGGCTATTTGGGATTTTTCGCGAATAAATATTTTTGTGGCCAAATATTCATAAAATATTTTACTGATGTTTACCATACTAATGCTCAAAGACGCCTCAATCTCATGGTATGTCATATGATGATCTTGCTTTATCAGTTCATGCACAGACAGCATCGATATTTTCTGTTGCGCGAGCACTCGCGCACACCTACACATAGCAATCGAGTTCCCACGAACTTCACGCAATTCGTCCTGGAGTGAATTTCAACAACTAAATTCATTATATATATATATATATATATATATATATATATATATATATATATATATATATATATATATATATATATATATATATATATTACAGTGCTGAGGGATGATAGTTTATAGCTGAATGAAGAATTAAGATCATCAAAACACTCTTGCCATGATAATCCATGTCGAAACTAATGAAAAATGATCGCATGAAAATATTCTCGAATCAATTCAACTTTCTGCCCAAAATGAATGTTTCAATTTACTATAAATGTCATAAATCACTAAAATGCAAAACGTTTTAAAGAAATAAGAGTTAAAAAATATCAAATATATAGGCAGATAAATTACAAAAAAAAAAAATTTTCTAACATAAATACAAAAATATTTTAGTATATTAATAATGTAGTTAGCAATTTAGAGATATTTTTTACAAACAAATGATAAAGTAACCAGCAGATGTTAAAAACCTGTAATTGGCTTACTCTATTACTTATTTTTAGCCAAACTAATTTCATGAGGCCAAACAAAAGAATAACATCTTCTGTAATCATATCATCTGGACTGCTCTATAAGATAGAACATTGATTTCGTTCTCAAAAGGGGATCTTCAAAGCTGTGAAGCAAGGACCAAGCAGAAAACCCCAAATTCACCTGCTATCATTGGAGGTATCATTTCTTTTGGAGGACCACTACCTATTTCTTGTACTTTCCCAATCACCCCACTATGCCTCATTCAGTTTCATTTCAGGGAAATTGCGTTTTAAAATTAAGTATTGGGTATAGGGTGGTTTATTATAGTATCGTAAAAATATCCCGCGATTTCTTCAGTTCGATTTATATACCTCTAAACGCATTAGTCAAAGAGTAGTTTTTTGCTGGTCCAGAATGACAGTGACGCAATAGCAAAATCTTTTAAAAGGGTCCTAAACGCATAAATAGTAGCATCCAACATATTAGAAGTGCATTGTCATAATAATATGTGTCGTTTGCGTCTTTAAGAGAAATTGCCATCTTAGACAAATAAATATAATATAAGTTCACTTAGATTTTTGTTCTTCTCCTTTAAAATTTTTATTTCTTACATTGTATTCTGTACATTTGTCGCAATGATATAAAGTACAAGTGCATATACCGTCTTACGTACTATTTTTACATTAAGTGTATAATAAAACTTGGATGAAGTTTCACTATTTGAATCTCAAAATGATCAAAGTTGAATTTTATAAATGAATATTTGCTTATCACACGAACACAAAGAAATATAAAATGAATACTTTTATACAGAACGCGAAGTGAACTCCTGTCTGGACGACTTAATTTTCAAGCGGCGAAATATGCAGTCATGAAAAATGTATCGATGTACAGGAAAAGTAGCTACGTACTATAAGCGAGACAACTTGCAACCGAATGATGAAATTTAAAAATTAGCTTCTATTTCGAAAACTAAAAATGCTAGAATAAAGTTACTCCCAAAGTGGTGGTAGAACAGCAGCTATACCAAAGGATTTTGAACACAGAAATAGGAAGGGATGAACGTATTGGTTTGTGTGAGTGTTCAAAAATTATTTTCAATGTGTTAAAAGTAAACTTTTTGCAAAATCTTAAAAATAGTATATAACGTAATATTCATTCCAGAGTCCAGATATGCTTTGTAGCTGATAGATTGAACGCTGATGGTAAATGTGCCGATGACATCTATTTACTTCTTTTTGCGCATATAGTGATAAACCAGCGTCAGAATAAGCACGCAAACTAGTGTCGTTATTTTCTTTAAGATTTTGAGGGCAAGGTTATTTAAATTGTTCTTACTCAAACATTTTCCCATTGATTTTATGCCTGTAAATTAAACAAAATATTCGTTTAGTATTCGATTTGGGGAAGTTAACTTCCAAAATAAATCTTAAAGGCTTTGCAAGTCATCTCGTCTTGTAGCTCATATTCATTTTTCCGAACTTCAACACATAGCTTAATATAATTACATATTTTGGCTTCATGAAATTTATGATTATGAAACAAAATATATTTCAGACATTCAGTACAGCCATAACTTTTATGGTGTATTATAAGTACCACATGCCACTTTTTTTAAAATATTATAAGAAACAATTCTTATTTAAATATAACTATTCAAAGTTAATTGAAAAGATGATAAATATTTTTAACTCATACTTAAGAACTATATAAATTAAACATGCATGAATATATATTAAAAGGAAGAAAATATCGTTTTTATCAAAAGAGATAAAATAACCAAATTGATAAGAGAAGTGAGTTGGTTTTCCTAACTTGAGACTTCGATAGAGTGCTGGTTTTATTTAAAATTTCGATATAATTTGAAAGCACGTGGTTATAAAATAGTTTTCTCACTTTGAAGATATTATTGATTCTTCAATAATACTGGACAAGACTACAGAAATTGAAAAATATGAGAGTCCTTTAAACTGTCAAATTAGGACACAAATTTTATTTTCAGTTTTATGAAATCTGTTATTAAGAATTTTCGCAAATAATAAAAACAATCAATAAAAACCATAACAGAACCGAATCACTTTTAAACATTAATTTTGTTCATTTTATCGCCAAAATCCTTAAATTAAAGAACTTTTGTTTCGATTTTGGAAAACAAAGATATTTGCTATTTTTTAACGTTTATTTTTTTAACATTTTATTTCTTATTTACTTAGCTTTGATCAAAGCATTGCTTTCCCTCACAAAGAAAAGTCTCACTTATAAATCAGTCAAAAATACGTTGAATGAAGTGTAGAAAACTTGAAAATTCCCTATAATTATATGAAATTATTAAAGTAGTAACTTTTTTCAGCTTTCTAATTCATTTCAGACTGGTAGCATATCAAGAAAAGGGATGACATTCTTACTGCAATAAACAAAACCGAAAAAAATATTTAACATGGTTTCATAATTTAAAAAATATTTATATGTTAATTAAACTAATAACGAGAAAGAAAAAAGATCTAATGCATTACGTGTTTCTTTTTGTTTCTTATGGTTGCTTACAGAGGACAATGATAATAGGGAGAAAGAAACATGCGCCTTCGTGTTTGATACAAGCAGAATTATGGAGCAGTGTGCATCGCGGCATAAGTAACTTTACAGTGAATTTGAATCAGCATTAATTAGGGTTTAAATTAATGGTAAATGCTATTTTTGAAATGAAACGTAGTCTATGTTTTAAGTTAGGCAGTCTTGCATACAGTTATTATAAGTTTCGTTCTATTCCGTACACATGTTTTCAGTTCAACTCCGAATAAAAATTAGCCGTAAAAAAGAACAAGTGTTTTATTCCTATCAAAAGGAATTGGATGAAAACTTACATATGTTCGCCTATACTTAAGAGTAAAGTACATTAATATATTTATAAAGTGATATCTCTGTATACATAAATTTAGAGATACAATTAAAATATCTCAGCTGAGTTATTCGCTCTTAACTATCAGGCAGCAGACTTTATTAGTACCCAAAGCAATTAGGTTCTAAGTTTAACAAATATTTCTTACCCATTCTGTAGTCAAATATGTCTGTTATTAATAGTTGTGGGTTGATAAGTAAGAAATATAATTATCATTGTGTTTTATTCGCATGTTAAAGTCAACATGAATGCACATATAGAATACGCAATCTTTTCTTTGGTGTCAGTTTGATTGTTCAACAAATTTATATTATAAAGTATTGTAGCACATTTATGCAATATTGTTTATAAAATTATAAAAAAAATTACTGTTTATTCATGCATGTAGAAAGTATCATTTTTTGTTTAATAAATATCGAAAGTAAAATAGGTAATGATTAACTTTAACATGGTAACAAGCCCCATTAAAACGGTTTTGAAAACATTTCTTGAATAAACACGATTCTTTACTGTTGATAAAAAGAAATTCACTTTCTTTTATCAGCAATGAAGTAAATTTAATTAAAATTTAAAAAATTAAAATTAACGTATGCATATATATTATAAGTATTATATTTATATATTTATTTAATTTATGTATTTAAGCAATTTATGCTACATTATAGTTTTGCAATGACTAAATTTGACACTATGTTGCAGATGGTCAAACGCTTTAAATTGATTGAACAAATTGTAATTTCTCTTATATGAAGAATTTCCATAGTTAATGGGCTACATTCAAAGCCACAAGGGGAGGGGAGTCAGGAAAGGAGCAGTAGCTGAGATTGAACCCGAGAACTTCCATTCTGGATGAAGAATATGAATATGAATAATAAATAATGAATTCCATTCTGAATGAATAATATGAATTCATTGAAGAATATTATGCTACCAAATGCTTACAGTGAGCCTTTATATACTTGTATTTGACACAGATCAGTGTACAAACTAACATCCCGAAGATTGTAATTAAAGCGTTAAACATCCATTGCATGTGAGCAACTTCCGGATACAACTTTTCTTATTTAGGAGACAATATTCATTTACACAAATACATGCTCCAATGGGAAAAAACATCTCAACAGATATGCATACAAAAAGTAAAAGCTCATCATCTATCTTCTGTTGTTATACTTGCTTGAGTTTGTTACTTTTAATAAGTCTTTTTTAATCACAATTTCTCAAAATTTTGTTATTTTGCCATGTTTCGATTGCTGTAAGTCTATGGTACCCCCGATCAATGAATAAACCTTCTTCAAAGTATATATATATATATATATATATATATATATATATATATATATATATATATTGTTATGAAACAAAGTAATGACTCCAAATTTTGAAAACAAACACATTTAACTAATAAAGAAAACAAAATTACAAAGGAGTCATATCTGGGTTCGCTAACATCTCACTCACACCCGCGTAGCAGCGTACAAAGAGTCAGTATCAATATTACAAAAAAAAAAAAAAAAAACGCAGCTCCTTCAGACCGTTTCTGGCACCAACCGTCTCCCTACTCACCCTCCCCATCAGAGCCTCTTCAAATCTCAAGTGTTGACGGTGAGACATTACAATATATATATATATATATATATATATATATATATATATATATATATATATATATATATATATATATATATATATATATATATGAAATATTAAAATATGTAGATGACATAAAAGAACTATATGAATAAAATTAAGCACTGCAATGTTTCGCCAATCATTTTCATACCGACCGAATATCAAGAATCCAAATTTCTGGAGCAATTAGAAATATGCAATATCTCACTGATCACTCATCTACAACTGGTATCAAAGTGTGATTTGTCATTCTGTGCAGTTTGCTTATCAATTTGTCCTATTCCATGAAATTTGCCATGCTCATATCTCATATTAATTTTTAAAAATAATATTATTGTCTCCTGAAATATTCTGATTCAATCAAGCGTAAAATTGTTATTTAATAAATAGATACATTAATTCTCTTTTTAATTTGGAGATTTTTTATATGATAATCATAAATTGAAAAATTGAAAAGTAAAAGTGATCAAATAAAACATGCATAAATACACCCATATATATATATATATATATATATATATATATATATATATATATATATATATATATATATATATATATATATATATATATATATTCTATTTTGCTTACTCACAACAGACTCAATAATTCGTAGATTTGATTTCCACCTTAGATATGGATCAGGCAAGTAATCTATGGGAATCCGAAAATATAAGTACAATTTATCCTTGAGTATGAAAAACCGCCTTAAAAAACAAATCAAATGAACCATGCATTTAAAATTAAAAAGCAAAACATATATTTCCAAAATTAATCAGGTAAAGGTGTAATTTTTAGCGACAAGGGCATTTTTATAATTTTAAGAATATATATTTTTTAATTATCGTCTCTTATCGAAAGCTTGAGAAATTTATATCAAGACTCGATAAAATTTCTGTTTTATCTGGTCAACAGCTAGTTGAAACAAACAGCAAAATGCGTGAATTATTTTTACATTTTTAACAATTTATTCAGCAATGTGAAATATATGATGGTTCGAAGCAAAGGCAAACATCAATAAATTAAACGGTATAAACTAAACGAAAATAGCTCATTATTTCAACATTTAATAAATTGAAATGCTTTATGAAGATAGAAAAAAATGAATCCGTAACTTTTATAAAAAAAACTTTAATGTTGAAAGCAACAAAATTAATAAGCTAATTAAAACTTCAAAATTATAGATGTGATTCATTTAATAAAACAAATAATTTGAAGCTGATTAATCAAAGATTTTTGCTGAGTGTTATCTTATCTCTTCTTTATTATCTATAACCGATGGGAAATACATTTCTCTTTCTTCGAGTAATCCATTATTAGCATCCTGATACACAAATCACAAGTTCCATGTATTAAAAGATTTATTTCAGTAATTTTCTGAGAAATCGAGAAATTAATCTCCTAATATGATCAATTTTTCATAGATTACTTTTCTTAAATCATAAAAAGAAAAGTGAAATCCTCATTGACCGCTTTAAATTTTGGAGAATTTTATTTTCTACTGGAATGACGTAAGCACGTTATCAGAGAGAAAGAGAGTTGCGATTCAGTCATAAATAAACAATTCTCTTATTTTATTTCGCTTTCTTCCTCACCACAGTGGCGTGAGAATCTTAATGTATGCGTCACGATCCTTCTCTGGCGAATGACGTGTACGTAAAGTAATCCCGAACGTGAATGGAACATTTGTCGGGCGTGACTTTACCTAATTTCGATCGAAACAAAGAAACTGATAGCTAGCTTTCTCTCCCAAGGAAGTTTGGAAACGTTCGCCATTGTCTGATGCTCGATTTAGACAAATAACCGGGGAAACACGGTCAAAATACATGCATACTTGCACTATGGTTCAACAGGAGTTAGCATACAATATTGCTTACATGTTACATCAGAAAGTCTCTCATTTAGTTTCCAAAATAAAACTAAAATAATCAAATGTATGTTATATTTTTCCACTTCTTGAATAGATTATCTGGAACTTATGAAAAAAACATAGGTATTTTCATAAAATTTTATTAGAAGTTTGAAAATATTGATAATTTAATAGTTATTATTTTGCTAACGTTGTTTCAATAATATTAAACAAATTTCGCTTATCGTAAAAAATCAGTTTATCCAATGTTGTCAGTTTATCCAATGTTACACGTTGTTTCTTAATTTCGTTTATTGCCGTACTCTTCAAATATTGCACTATAAGTAATGTTCACGCGCTTATATATCGTTGATTTCTTAAATCTTAGATAACATTGGGATTTTTGAATGCCTTATATTTCAAAATTGTAACAGATTCTCGATATCCAATGATCTTGAATTGGTTTGAAAAATCTTCTCAACACCTTCCTTTCAGAAACAGGTGTCTCTGGATAGTCTCTTGGATGATTTCGCTTACCTGTGCCACATTCTAACATATCAGAAATTTTATTATGCTATTTTGATCTATGTGTTATATTCCTATTTTAGTCCCAAACGATGTAATAAGCTATAAACTTTTATCATCAGAAAGAATAGTTGATGGATTATAAAGGGATAATTTATACAGAATTTACAAAGCATCATTCATTTATTTAGTTTTATTTGGGTTTTTTTTTATAAAAGAAACTTCATCAAAAATGTTTTGTATTTCAGTTTATATACATAGTTGTAATTGATAAATTTAACGCCCTTTATATTAAGTTTTTTGGCCCAGGAAAAATTAGCTATTCATCACCTCTTATATATTCAGCAATATTATTTTATAGCTTTAATGTAGTCTTAAGAAGCTATTCCATTATTTCATTTTATAGATCTTATCTGGTTTTTCACTTTCACGCCTACTAATCATGTTATTTGGTTGATGTCATAACTGGTTGAGAGAGAAGGAGGAACATTTTTTTTTTGATCGATTTTAGAAAGAAGAATGGAAAGGCGTGTACTGCACAGCTTACTAAATTCATTAGTGTGATTAGGATTTAAAATATTAATGCAGAAATATCCATTACGCGGTTATCGTCTAAAACACTGCACACAATCAAGAAATAGAATGTACAATTTTTATATAATGTGACATACATTATTTTTGCTAACGCAATATACATCATATATTTTTATGTGGTTTAGACCTTTTATATATATTCAATTTTTTTATCTCATTAAATTCACGTTGAAACTTAGCTTTTAAAATACGTTAAATGAATAATTTTATTGTAAGTTATGATAGTTTAGGTATGAATTGTTCAATCACATGTAATAATATGATTTTTAATTGATTCCTAATAAAGCTTATCTTCATTGTGTTTTAGTTTTATTTGGAGTAATTTTTGAAATAAATAAAGTGTATTTTTAAGTGGTTTGCGTCTATATACTACTCATACTGTAAAAAATAGAATCTTTTTTAAGCTTTATTAATGTCACAAAAATAATTTTCTTTAAGAAGATGTACATTTCTTTCAATTTATGCAGCGAATCTAAATATAAATAAATGAAGTAAAACAAATGGCTTAACTGACGAATAATTTAAGACATTTGCTTTCGTGTAACAGAAAGTAATAACAACTAGAACTACACTGATTAATTTTAAATCTAGGATATAATAAGAAATTAAGTTTGTATGAAATATGGTTTATTACTGTTGAACAATAAATAATAAATGCGGCAAACCAATCTCGTTTTTTGGATACCAATGAGGTTTTCTTTCGTTGATTATTGCTCTATGGTTACCTTTTGAACAATAAGGCTAATTTAACCAAAAACGAACTTTTCAGTAAAATAATGTGTGATTGCAATAATTCTCAAGAAACTTTTGCCATAACTAGCTTTGAGAAACTTTGGAAAATGTTTTACTTGTTTTAAGATGTAGGGTTGTATGTAAAAGTGATACATTTTGTTAAAACTCGCCTAGACGTTTTTTTTCTTTTGACAAAGTGCATTTTATCCATTTCTGAATGTCCATTTTTGTTAAATTTAATTATTAGTTTAAAATTTAAAGACTCTTCGGTGAGCTATCTCTGTATCTCTAGATAGTTCCAGGATATGATACATATAAAGAATGTACTGCACCATTTCCTTATGATTCTTTTGTTCAAAAGAATTTGGAAGTTAGATCAAAGTTAATGGTTTAGTGGCTAAATGTCTGCTATTTGTATAAATAAGATAAATTTTCTTCCGACATCCCAGTCCATATAGTATGATTAAGCTATTGAAACTATAATGACGCTTTGTAAATTTTCTCCATATGATGGGGAATATTTACTCTTTAATGATGGAAAATAACTGTGTATCTTCATATTTAGAATCTCAGATATTTATTTATATATTCTTTTATATTAGCAGTTTGTCATCTGTATCGTGGTCAAATAACGTGAGGATAAATATATAATGTTTCACCTAATCTGTTGCATTAATTACCTACTTTACCTATTACATTGAGAATTCTATGAAAAAAAACATAAATAAGTCTGCATGCTCTTTATACGTAAATATTAAAACTAAACTCATGTCTTTGTACTCTTTGTAAAATATAATATTTCACAGCAAAACGCTATAAGAAATTATGTTTAGGTATTATTATTACACAGTAGAACTCCAATTATCCGAACTCTGTCTATCCGAATCGCTTTCAGAATTTCAGGAAATTTAATTAAATTGAAGAGGTGACAGAAAAGGAGAAAAAGAAGAAAAAAACTTTAGAAAAGGAAAAATAAGAGAAAGAAGAAGAAGAGAATGAGAGAGAAAGACGTGGCATTTGAATTCAGAAACACTTTTTTGAAAATTCTTGGATATTTAGAAGTTAGTACTGAAAATAAAGGAGAATGAATTATGAGTCGGACAGTGATTTTTAAATTGCAATTTATGTTCAACTTATTGAGACTTCGAGGAAGAAGATGACTTTCATGTCCAAATTAAAGTAGACATGGGACCATCAGCAAGTGAAACATGTGTCTGCTTCAGCCCGAAACTTGGCTACCAGAAAAAGGATGAAGGCAGTGAAATATCTTACTCTAACATAGCAAGTATTCATTTACAGTACTGTACATACATACTGTATTAATGTACAACACTTGTAAATATATAAACGTGTAAAAGTGGCGCTTTTTCATCAAATTATTTTTATTTAAAAATATAGTTTTTTTCTTTTAGTTTCAACATACAATAATTAATTAAAATGGACCGATTTTTCGAAAAATTCCAATCAACCGAATTTTTGATTATCCGAATGAGATCCAGTCCCAGTTGATTTGGGGATAATTGGAATTCTACTATATTTAATCTGTAGTTCCAGACCCATAAGGCTCAGGACAATTACTTCTTTCACCTCAGAAAAACTAAAATTTTTAGTACTCTTGTAAATAATCAAATAAAATATGAATATTAGGTAGATTCTAGAAACATTTTTCTATTATTTAGAAATTTATTCCTCCTTCAGTGTCTACAGTGCAAATTAAAAAAGTAATCCTACTACAAGACAAAAAATTTTTTTTCTCTTGAATCTCCTCCAGTTCACCTTCCTAAACTGTTTTCGTAATACTGTTTTCATAGTCACAAAAGATTTGTGTAATAAAGTAATACAAATGTTTTTATAAGCGTGATAAAATGAACTTGTTTTCTTAACAGCTGTTAACTTCTTATAAATATTTTTATAGCCTGCATGTGATAGATTCTGCAATAATTATTTTTAATGGTTTTTCTTTATTAATTTTTTTTGTATCTTACCCAAAATATGTAAACAAATTTCGTAGCGACAGTAACATAGTTGTGAAACAAATAACCTTAACAATCAGCCAACTGACATCATCAGCTAGCGTACTGGTAACAAATAGACTATGCCTCAGAGCTGTGGCATTTATTTTAGCAATTATTCATTCGAGATCGTTATAATAAATAGTTTTACAATCTCATATCTTTAAATTGCTTAACTTTTAGTCATTTTATTTCAGTTTTTATTATAATAAAGAGAAATGGTACTCTATTTAACTAAAACTACTTTCGAACCTTTTAAAAAATCAAAAACGTATAAGCTTACCAAACATTTATAGAAATAAATGAATACACAATCGAAATCATTTAAGATTGCATTTCAAAAAACGATTAAATATTGAAGAATTTAATCGACAAAAAGTGAAGGGAATTGAAAGGAGTAATAAAGAGAAGGATTTTTCTATGCTTATTTTTGATAGATTAGATATTCATTTTTATTTATTTATAAAATTGATAACAAATATGTTTTGCATTAAAAGGTTTTATCGCTTGTTTTAAAAACTTATTTTTCTATTATCCATTACAATTATAATTTAGTATCTGGGACGCTCTTCCATAAATTTATTGGAGATGATGTAACAAATACTAATCAAAAAAGGGATGCCATAATGATTCGATTTCACTTTATGTCATGTTGAAGTTCTCTTATTTATAAAGACTATTTTTCTCGTTGCACATTTCGCACTTATATGAACACATTTCTACTCTTAACACTGAGAATGAGCATACATTAGATTTATAGGCTGCATTATTCATTCAAACGGTTGTTGATGTTTAGAGGAAGTTTACACCCTTATTATTAAATTTAGGTATTTTTTTATATACAGCTTATCAAAGTTACCATTTTTCCGATTATAAAATTAAAGTACTCTTTGTACTTTTATTTTATAATCAGAAAAGTAACTAGTCTTCATAGAAGTTATTATGCTTTAAGAAACTGACTTTTCAAAAAGTTTTCCATCCGTAAAAGTGTAATTTATTATATTTATTATTTTTTCGACATTAAAAATGTTCTAAAATTTCAAATTCAATAAATCCCGCTATAAATTCTTATTATATTATTAAAACCTTTTTTGTAATCGGGCCAAATATTTACTAATTGAAAAAAAAAAAAAAAAGATTTCATTTCTTTAATCATTTACTATTTTGTATACATTGGCTATTCTGTCAGTGAAATTATCTGCAAAAGAAATTTTCCAAAATATAATTGGATAGCTGCATAACTGTTTCTTTATTTCAAACTTGTAATTAATTTTACTTCAAAAATGGTAATATATATATCTATATATATAAAAATTTCGTGTCACGATGTATGTTCCCGATAAACTCCGAAACTACTGAACGGATTTTGATAAAATTTTGCAACCATTTATAATATGGTCCAACTTAAAAGATAGAATAGTTTTTATCTCTTAATTATTGATCTCAATATTTATTATACGACATTAGTGTTTATTTATTGGTTAGTTCTGTTAGTTCCTAATAGATGGCGGCTTAGCATCTAAGTTGCATAGATATTCGGCAGATGGCGACGTGTTTATTTTTCTAGATTATACCATCTTCGAGAAATTTAACGTGCGCGCGTAAGCGCGTGATTAATTATAGAATTTACATATATTTTCATGATGTATAATCATACTATAACAATTTTTCGTGAATCATTTTCATAATTATACTTTGTATTGTGTTATTATTGTGCGGTGATCAGTTTGAATATTTTTAATATTATAAATAGTAAAATAAAATTTTATTTATTGCTGTTTTTCTCTACTAATTTTCATACCACCTCGAAAACATGCAAGTATTTCTTGATAGCCTTTTATTTTTTTTATTTTTATTTTATAATTTGATAATTATTAATTTATTCAGCAGTACATTTTGATCTAATTTATTTATTCAAATGATAAATTCGTTTAATTTTTCTTTATTTCAGTATAATGCCGCGGAAAATTTTTTTAATTTTTAATAATTTAAAATTGAAAAAATAATAGTTCGATGTCAATGTTATCTACCTCATTTATAACAATTTATTTTTAGATGCTTTTAATTTATATACTATATTTTATAAGTAAGTCACTGATTACAAACTATAATTTAATATAAGATGAATAAAATGTAAATTCAGAAAGTATATGTTGATTTGTGCTTAATTTAAAACTTTCGATACTTTACCTATTACTTTTAAATTTTGGTGAAACGTTTTATTTTAATCTCATATGAATGAACCTATTTTAAATTTTTTTAGAAAGTATTAATTTGATTGTACCAAGTAGTTAGTAAAAAATTGATTCAATGTATTATAATTACTCAGCCACTGCAACTCGTGGCTGGGTCAGCTTGTATATATATATATATATCAGTTAGAAATTTCATGTCCTTCCTCCAAAAAAACAATAATTTAAATTACTACAAAAAATATAAACTGAAATTTGACTTTGTAGTAAATTAAAAGATATTTTCCTTAGGAACTTGTAGCAAGATTCTGGTTCTCTTCCACTCTATTCAAATAATAATTGATTCTTTAAGTATTTGTGGAGCGCTTTCAAATTTTTATTTAGTAGAATTTTATCCCCCTGGATTGATTTTAATAAATTTTTAAAGAACTTGTGAAAGTATAATTGAATTTTTGGTATTTATAACACTAAAGAAGTGCATATACACAATTATATATAAAATCATTCCTTAACTTCTTTAAAATTCAAAAAATCATCTATATATGATATACTGTATGAATTGGCAATACTTGAATTAATTTTACTCGTGTTAAAAAAGTTGTGTCCTTTTTCAATCTAGCGTTTGATTTTTTTAACGTGTCAAGGAATCAATATTTTCAACATGGATTCCCTCGATATGAAAAATAATTATAGTAATTAATAATACATAATTCTTTGCAAATATTTTCAGTAAAATAAAAAATATGAAACAATAAGGAAACTGCAAATCAGAAGTGATTTTTTTAAAAGTGGGAAAAGTTTTTCATAAAAACAAAATAAATCCTTCAAAATGCAAAGGAATAAAATAAAGGAAAATAAATAAGCAGAAATTTAAATTAAAAGTAGAAAAATTATGATAAAGAGTGGAATATTCAGTGGGTATATCTAAATAAATAGTGATAAGTTGACAAATATTTGAATGTATAGATTTATTTTTAATGGTGATTATTTATTTTCAAGCTTAAAATAAAGTATAAGTAAAAAAATAAGTAAAAAATAAAATGAATTATATACATATACAGGGTGAACTTTTTAAAGCGACAGTGTTTGGAGCATCCTGTAGCGCAATCTAATATACATAAATATATAGCCAAAATGACACCAAACTTGGTATTTAGATTAATCAAGACATGGAAAAAAAGATTCCGTAAAAATAAAATTTAGTTCCTAAAGTCACCACTAGAGTATTTTGTGGCGCTGCTGTAGTTTACAATAATGAGAATTAGCATAAAACATGAGAATGAAAAGAAAAATGCAAATGCTGTGCAATGATAGTGCCAGTAATAAGGGCTATAGAAGCAAGTAGTAGACAACTCCGACAAATAATCTCAGCTGAAGTAAACGAGTTCAGTGGCCATGCCTCTCACGTTACCGGAACGTGCGTTTATGTTGGTGGTGCATCAAATTTGTCTATTCTAAAGGACAGCATAACAAAGACAGTGCGGAATACTCCTCGTCATATGTTATCTACGACTGTGGAGAATGTTGTGCACAGAATGCACGGTCTTTCAACGAGAAGGTGCTCACATTGAATGTTGTCTAATTCCTCATCGGGGAAGTTAATATAGTAAATAAACATTAATAATTTAACTGAACGATTGTATGTGTTAGTATTTTATTTTTCTCACATTTTATATATTTTAAAGCATCATAAAATGCCCAGCGGCGATTTTTGGAACTAAAATTTTTTTCATGGAATCTTTTTTCCCGTGCCTTGATTAGTCTGAATACCAAATTTGGTGCCATTTCGGGCTATTAGATCGCGCTACAGGGCTCTCCAAACACTGTCACTTTAAAAAAGATCACCCTATATATATATATATATATATATATATATATATATATATATATATATATATATATATATATATATATATATATCATTATAATTTATTTCAAAAATAAAATGAAATGATAATGCTTTAAATTAATCATTTTCTAATATGTACTCCTCTGCATTATTCATTTTTTACCAAAACAAAACTAAGAAGAATTTAAAAATTTTGGATTCAATCATTTTGTTTTAATTACACATCAATGAAAAAGTTCTGCTTGTTTTCGATAAAATAAATGATAATTATGTATTCATCCCTGTACATTTAACTTCCGTAGGAATTGTAAGATCTTGCATATTATTTATCAGTCTTAATCCTGAATATTATTTCATTATACTCACATTTATATTATAGCGGTGTTGTAACATCATCAGTATTAAGTTGCTTAATTTAACAATAAATAAGCAAATGATACAATCGTTAGGAAAATTCCATTACTTACATTCAAACTAGACAAACTCTGAATCACCATAAGAAAAATTTCTTTGTTATTTTTGGGTACGTTTTTGTTATCGAGCCCCCGAGAGATATCGCCAGATGTTTAATAAAAATTGCCAAAATTTCAGGTGATTTCATCATTTCATATTCATTCGAATATTTTGAAAAAATAATCTCACTAAAAGTTTTATCGTAGATATGAAAATTGTAAATATATATATATATATATATATATATATATATATATATATATATATATATATATATATATATATATATATATATATATATATATTTGTGATTATTTTCCTACATATAATTTTCTGCCATATAGTAAGGAATGAATTTGGATCCGATAACAGAAAATTTCTTCGTTATATTCATAACTTGGACTATTCAAGCTAACGAAGGAATTAAATACACACATTGATATTTCCTAAAGGCACTGTTTTTCTTTCAAGTTTACTGTACGTTATATACTAAACTGGTAGTTCATTTAGGGTACTATTTTTCAAAAACTAAGTATAAAAGAGAGGGAAACCAACATTCTTAAATTCTGACTCCATCCCAATTAATCAGTGGTGATTGAGCGAATTTCCTCCCTCATCTCTGGTGGCCGACCTTGAACCCACCTACGAAGAGTCATGAACTGCAGCGATGTCATTGGCCAAAAGCGCTCACTCGCATCAAGGTGTAACTAAACTCAAAATTTCAGCCATCCGTGGACCAGCAGAAGAGAAGCTTTCTGTGTTTTCCCCGTGTCATTACATTAACCATACCGTCGTCTCCTGATAGCTGCTGCTACTGCTCACCAAGAAAACAAATAGCTTGAGACTTTTTTGTTTTTTGCTCCCTTCGCTTTTTCTGATACTTCTATGTCTCATCAAGAAACGCCTAATATTTATCGAGCGATTTTTTCCCCCTGAAACATTTCGTTTGCGAAAGGAAGTGCTGTTTGTATAGTTCACTGTATCATTATTCTTTGAAGGATAGTGCTAGAAATATTTCATTCGCAATGAAATGTTTATACTTTTAAGTGAATGGAACCACTGCTCTATTTTGTTTCTTCATTATCCGTTTTGAGGTTTGAAGGGTTTTTTTTCCTTCAAAGTACAATATAAAAACAATTCTATGATTTTACGATACTTCACAGTTTTAAAATATCAATGAACAAAGAAAATATATCAAGTGATTTATTCAGTATATTTATTTATAAGTGAAAAACCCAACATAATATACCAAATATAATTATTCTACAATTCAGGTGAAATTAAGTAATTCACAAGGAATAAATAAACTTGCTAAATATATTTGCAAATATTTAAAAATAGTTCAACATATTTATTATTATAACAGTTATTTGTTAAATAAAATAATTTTCAAAACAAATTTTAATCTAAAAAAAGCAAATAATCTATATTGTAAATTAAGTACAGAGTAGATTATAAAATAAAAATAAATAAATAAAAAAATAAATAAATAAAAAACTGTAAGGATAGATAGTAAAAGAGAGAATTTAAGGAATGATTAAGAAATTTAGGCTATCTTTGATATTTTAATTTTGCGATGATGAATGAAATGCTCAAATCAGCATCTCTTTTAGAGGAAAATGTGAAGAGTTTGCCTTCACATTTTCCTTTTCTTATTTATCCAGGAAATTCAACGTTACAATAATGCCAAATGAAAATTGCATAAAAATATCTCCAACGATCGTGTATGTGTGTGTGTGTGTGTATATATATATATATATATATATATATATATATATATATATATATATATATATATATATATATATATATATATATATATATATATATATTATTGATATGGGTTTAATTATTATTGTAAAGTCATGTAAAGAATTCAACATTTTATAAAAAGAATGCTGCGAAGTCGAACGGTTTTGATTATCTATCTATCTATATATATATATATAGTATGTTACGGGCAATGTAATTATTTAGGTCAGTATTCATAATGCTTGGTTATTATGAATAATGACCATTAAAATTGGGCAATTTGATAAATTTGAATTACTTTACGATAATTTCTCACATTGACCGGTCATTATAAATACCGCTATTATTTCTTTGGGCACTTTGATTAATTGACAGCAATGGGACAACCACGTGCGTGTGGTGTGATTCTGGTTGGCCAATGAGCATTCATTTTCAGTCGCTTGTCGCCTGTGTCGGTACCTGTGGCTTGCGGATGTTATTTAGCTTATGTGCGGCAAATGCTTATATATATATTGATGTATCCTTTAAATTGACTTTGGGTTCTGTTTATTTAGGTAGTGATTTTTCTATAAAATAAAATGCAAGAAGGGCTAGTAACTGATGTCAGTGACATGAAGCATCGTTTTAATGAACGTCTGGATGAATTATGTTCATCAAAAGCTCAGAATACATAAATTCTCACAAACCCACAATACTTGGAGTTAATAGAAAAGGTTAAATCATCTAGAAGCAAAATGGCAAATAAAAAACCCGAGGATTATCAGCGTTTATGTAGGTTTGACGTAATGACTATTGGAGAGAAGGAAAAGTTGATAGTTCCTGCAGAGGAAGGTAAAGAGCAGATAAGATTTTACGTACATCGGGAAGAGATATTTCAACTCTTACATGATGCACATATAGCAATTGGGCATTGTGGTCGAAATCGTATGGAAAAAGCTAAATTCAAAGTATAAAAACATTACAAGGGAAATGATTGTTACATATCTAAATTTATGTATGACCTGCGAAAAAAACACAGTGTGCCAAAAAAAGGTTTAGTTGTTAGACTGATACTAAGTAAGAATATGAATTCAAGATGTCAAGTCGATTTAATTAACACGCAGTCACAAGCTGATGATGAATATAAATTCATACTTGTATACCAAGACCATCTTACTAAATTTATTCAACTTCGACCTCTTAAAAGCAAAAGAGCAGAAGAAGTAGCTTATGTGCTTTTGGATTTTTTTTTCAATTTTTTGTGCGCCCAGTATTTTGCAAAGTGATAATGGGAGAGAATTTGCTAACAATGCACGTGGCCGGAGTTGAAGATGGTGCATGGGAAGCCCAGACACTCTCAAAGTCAGGGTTCCGTAGAACGTGCGAATTAGGACGTGCAAAATATGCTTTGCTCGTGGCTAGAAGACAATAGCACCAGGAAATGGTCAGAAGGCTTACGTTTTGTACAGCTAATGAAGAACAGAGCTCATCATAGTGGCATCAACTGTACTCCGTATGAGGCCATATTTGGGACAAAGTTAAAAGTTGGTCTAAAAAGTTTTTTACCCACAGACGTTCTGCATCATATAAATTGTGAAGAGGACTTAGAAGTTCTAGTAAAAGATCGGAACAATTTACAGTCTGTAGAAGAAGGTCCACTGCAAAATAAACCTGAGTCACATGTGTTAGCGGAGATACCAGGTCCAAGTCAACATGATGAAGAGGAACTACTTTCTCTTGATAGTTATGTTCAAACTTCAACTTTGCTAGCTAAACCAAGCCCTGATTTACATAATAAAAAATTTCAAGAATCTTTCGGGCGTGAAGATTCCCCGGAAGAACCTTATGTGAAAAAAGTAAAGCCGACATATTAAAAATTAGGCAGATTTCAGCAAGCAATCTAAAAAAACAAGCTGAAAAAATGGTTCAAACTTCTAACTCAAAATACCCTGATGCTAAAAAAGGTGACACAGTTAGAGTTAGAGTCCCAGATGTCGACAGAGGTCGCACCGATGGAAGAAAAATTTTGGCATTTGTTCTTGAAGTAACAGATGCTAATCTGTATGAATTAGGCACGAAACACGAAATTCTAAATCAACTTTATGCCAGGAACCAATTTACAATATGTAATGAGAAGTTTATATATGGCGAAGATATTCCATCAGACAGAGATTTCACTAAGAGAATGTGCAAGATTGTCATCCAAGACAGGGGGCCAAGGCTATAGTCGATGTGGCTGTAAATCCGACAAGTGCAAGTGTCGTAAAGAAAAAAAGCTATGTAACTCGAAATGTCACCAAAGTGGAAGCTGCTCTAATAAATAGACCCTCTATGTATTGCTACATATTGACATTTTGTGTAAATATAAATTTGTAAGTACGTACATATCTAATACATTATTTTTATTTGGACTTAAGTTTTGTTTGTACTTATTTCATCGCCCCCGGTTTGTTTGTCAGCGTGTGAAATTTTATTTGTTATTTTTTGTTTGCTACTTTGTCAGTTAGGTAAATAAAAATTTGTTATTTTTTTATTTTTTAGCATTATACATAATGACCGAGCAATGTAATATTTGCAACATAATTTATCATTTTGTCATATCCTTTTGGGCACTTTTTAAATTGCCCGGGCATTATAAGCAATGCTCAATTATTTACATTGTCCGTAACATGTATATATATATATATATATATATATATATATATATATATATATATATATATATATATATATATATATATATATATATATATATATATATATATATATATATATATATATATATATATATATAATCAAAACCGTTCGACTTCGCAGCATTTTTATAAAATGATGAATTCTTTACATGACTTTACAATAATAATTAAACCCATATCAATAATATTTTAATAAATAATTTAATAATTCTAACTTTAATTCAACCAAATATGCTACATTACTCCTCATTCTAAATGAAAAATGCTAATACAAATAGATGAACATCTAAATTTTCTTATAGATATACACGCAAATTGTGAATTCAAATTTAGGTTCCGAAAAATAAATGCATGTCAGAAATAATGTTTTCAATATTGAAGACTTAAATTATCTGACTGTTATTTCTTTTAATTAATTAAATTAAAAGAAATAACAACCGCGGATTTATGCATCATCCTTTTAATGACTTTTGACTCGTTTTTTTCTGCGGTCCATAAATGTGGGTCATTAAGGCGAAAAGTCATTTCATTTAAAAACCATAGCCAAGTCCATGAGCAACCGAGTTACTTCGTGGAACAGAATTGAAATAACCACATTAATTCTCTGTAAAAATTCTCCATCTTTTTCAGCTAGAAGGCCCATAAAACTCCTTAAACCTGATTAGGAGAACTATTACACAAGGTTGATCCTCGATTAACCAAATATTTGGATCAGATTCTTACTTCATGAGCCGCTAAAAATTATATAGTATTCTAACATATTTCAAGACTTACCCATTACCACTTCAAAACTATGTTGCTGAGGGCTTAAGATGGATATGTAAGTCTTTATATGCAGTATCGGTTATTTTAGTGTTCCTCTTCTTCTTCAATTATTATTATTCTGCCAAGAATTTTTGTTTATCTTTTTTCTACTCTTCAAATACTATAGTTATAAATGTCTCCCCGATATAGATTGCAAAGTATCTAAATTATGTCTAAAGAATTAAAAACTTCGTCAAGGGAAAAGCCTGCTCATACACAGACATCTAACAATATAGATAAATGACATATTTTCCGTCGCTGGATTTACTATTTTGAATACAACTACACAATTTGAGGAAGCTCGATTGATTTTCATTAATTTTAATAAAATTTAAAATCATTGAAAAAATTAAATGAAGAAATTTTTTAAGGCAAATTTTCCTGATGAATCATAAGAGTTTTAAAAATTTATTCAATGGCGCAAATTGCTTTTTGTAAAATTTGTATAGAATGAAAATTATTAAAAGTAATCTAAGTTTTCCGGTTATAGCTAATTGCTTAGCATAAACAGAAACGAGTAAATATCATAAAAGTATTTATTTTTTTAATAGCCTACTGAAACAACCTTAAAAAAACTAACCAAAATCTTATTTCATTTCTACACATCAATGTAAACTATAAGATTTTGTCAATAAGACGATTGCTGAAAGTCTTATACTTGAAAAATTCACCAACCGTATCATATTGAAATAAATAATGAAATACATGACATTTTTGATACATTACTAAATATATATCAAAAGCATTTTTTTTACCAAAATGTTAATTAAAACTGTTTTTTTAATTAAAAAATTCATTAACAAATGGAAAAAATTAAAACTTCAATTACAATATCTCTTAAGAAAAATATTCTTAATGCGTAATTTTATAGATTAATTATTAATGTTTAGAAATAAACGGAAAATTACTAAATTAAACCTACTAACATGATGGTTGGTTGGTTTGTCGCTCAACGATTATTTTTTGCACACGAGGGCTAATTAGACCGGGACCTATTGTTTAAAGTGGATTCCGAACCACTACAAACATCCATGCCCTAGGTGTGATTCGAACCCACGAACTGTTGAACCAAAGGCAACAGCGCTAACCATTCGGCTGCCAGCTCGGCCCTTACATGATGGGGCTGTAACTATTAAATCAACACTTGTGTATTGCAATAAGTAAAAAAAGAAAGAAAAAAACACAACATTTATTTCAGAAGAGTTAAAGTTATTCTAGTCCTTATTCTGTAATTAAACACTAATATGACAAACCATCAATAATATTGGACACAACTCATCAAATGTAATAAGAACAGAATTATATTACTAAAAATGCAAGGTTACCGAACTTGTATAGATAATATAAATTATATTGTATATACATAAAAATATAAATTATATTGTATATGTGTGTGTGTGTTAAAATCAAAAATTTTTAAGACATCTTTTTATAATTTAACTTAATCTGTATCTATAATTCTAATAATCAATAAAAATACCTAATGCAAATATACCTGATGTAATTCTTCGGTTTTTTAACAGTTTTGAAAAAAAAAATTATTTCAGTATACAGACAAAAATTACAAACAGGAAATCAAAAGTCCAGAAGCTTCTAAAACAATTTTTCAATAATAATTCTCTATTGTAAGTATTACTTGTTCTTATATATTCTGATCTTATTTTTTTATATTCTAAGGGTGGTGGCGCAAACACAGCCGTCTCCATGGAAGTAAATAGTTTTTCAAGGAAAAAAAAAAAAACATGACATCAGAAACAATATGAAAATAAACTAAATGGTTACACTTGAGAATATTTTGCAATTATGGGTCATGTAATAATTTATAATATGCATTTACTGGATACAAAAATTTGATGCTTATTAAAGTAGTTAATTGCTAAAAGTCTATTTATAATATTTATCATCTGATAAACGGGTAAAAAATTATACAAATAAAAAAATCTATTTTATAAATGTTTTCACTAAAACGAAAATATTTTTCTTGCTTTACTTTGCCCTAGCCTGATTTATGGGTCTGAGATTATTTATGGGTTGTTCGATTGAATAATTACGTCTCTCTTCTATTGAATTTTCCTTTATTGTATTAAGTAGATTGAGAAAATCCCGTGTGTATTCATTAATATATATGTTATATACATTATAGATTGTTACATTTACATTTTATTACTGAACATAACACACACATATGTATCAAGAACATACAGGATTTGAAATGTTTTAAAATAAGATAGTATTTTTTACTGCTGGCGAATGCATTATTAACAGTCTTGCACGAAAATCTTAATGCAATGCAATTATTAGTTTAATATAAATTTACATTAGGTTGCTTTAGAATTTTTTCATAAACAAAAATTTTGATTCATTAAATCTGATGCACGCTAAAAACTAAGAAAATATTACGTTACGGAGGTGATCCTTTATTTAGATATTACATTGCACACTATTCATTTTCTTTATAAGAAAGCAAGTTCAAAATAAATGCAGTGTTTTAACTGTTTTAGAACAGGATAGCTGAAATTTTATTTAATCTCCAAGTAAAAATCAAATGACGTTACAGAAAAGATATATTAGCTGAAATTACATCCTTTTACGATGAATTCTTTTCAGTTTTTTTTCTTCTGCTCAGAAACTTATTGTTTCGGAACCCCACAGATGTGTAATGTATAGGGTCTTCTTCCGGTGAAAGTCATTAATGTAAGAAACAGAGTTCATAAAAATCCAAAATTAGAATTTGATAAGGGTTTCTTTTTTGTAGAGAATTCACAATGTTACTGGATGTCATTCGAGGTTTAAAGTAGCACAATTTGCCGCAAGGATGGACCCCAGGGGAAAATGCATCTCATCTCTCTAAAGGGGAAAAAATGAAAAGTAGGAGATATTAGGAGGAAATAATAATAAATATATATAGCTAAAAGCAGCGCTTTTTTATAAGATGCAAACTTCGTGTGTGCTTGGTTTATTTGAAAGTACTTTGTATACAATTGCAAAATGGCTATTTTTTATGTTATTTTCTACAGAACAACAATTACTAAACAGAATTTATAATTTTTATCTTGGTAAATTAAAAAAACTTTTAGAATATAAATGTATATTTCTAGAAGGTAAACTTTATTTTGTAATGGTGTATTGAAAAATAGACTTTGCTTTCTTGAAATGTAGATTAATGTACGAGAAATACAACCTTTATAAGAAATATAATAAATATGTATACCTAGTTTGATTTCAATACACATTATTAAATATCAAAATTTACGTTAGAATTCCACCCATTTAAAAAAATTAACTGAATCATACTTTTTGCTATTAAAAACGCGTAATTTTTACTGCTTTACTAAAATTATAATAACTACATTTGAACATTTTAACTGAATAAAATTTAAAAAATACGAGGAAAAAAAACATTTATGTACAGTTTTTTTATTCGATACATCTTTTTAAACATGTAAACTTGTTTTAAATGGAAAATGGACTTATATTCTAAACTAATGGAATGCGAATAAATAAATGTATCAAATCTTGATTTCTTATTGATCAGCTTCAATAACCTGGATTTGTTTATAATTTACACATATTTGCTAGCCACATTTACCAAGAAGCTAAATACACGAACATTATTTATTGATTTCACATTTAATATATGATAAAATTATTCAGAGAGAGAGAGAGAGTGAGAGTGAGAGTTCTTAATTCGATTTGACAGTCAAAGCACCTCTGGCAAAAGCATTTTGTACCAATAATAACGTTTTGCTTATCACTTTTTGGACAAGAAGATCGGCACCTATAGCTTAATGTGCATTTCAAGCCAGAGTTCAAGGTAAGAAACGATATCGCGAACTTTTAAGGCAGTCAAAGCAATGATTATTCACAATGAGTAAAGCCTGGATAATTTTTACATACATTTTAAACATGCTTAATGATATATATTTATTTTGGTCATGAATTATTTTCGCTGTCTACTTAAAATTATGGGTACTTTTCCATTCTATCCCCCTTTTTATCCTAAAGAAATAGCATGTTTTTTTACGGAGAAGCGAAAATAATATAACGTATATACAATGATTTTATTGGTTCAAAATTTAATTTTATATTTAATATTTACAAAATCAATTATTTTTTTGTGCAAAAATTGACTAAAAAGTGTAAAACAATTGTAAACAAACTAAATGCTAAACAAAGCTAAAGCTAGTTAGAGCAAAAGATTGTTTGGTGATAATTTTGCGGGTTAAAAGGAGTATTACGGTCACACATCACCAGGGCAAAATATAGCAAAATTTAATTTTGTGTCATTGAAAAAAAGATATTACATCATCACCGATGCGATTGATAAACAGTTTCGGCCAGAAAAAAACATTGACGTTTAAATAAGTTTCATCAATAAAGTGATAATTGCTTAGCTTATAAAATGTAAATAATGTTCGTATAATTTTTTAGTATTTCTGAAAACGTAAGCATTTTTAAACAATACATGATGCAAATGGAAATTTAGGACAATATTTTACGATTTTTTTCTTTCCGTTACGGCGAATATCAAAAGCGGGAGTATAATGGAAAAGTACCAAATTATGATTGTGTCAGCTTTGTCTCTGCCTAAAATTGTGATCAGTTATAGTTTTCCAGATTTCTTAGAATTTCTGTAAATATTTTCCCTGAAAGGCTTTTATTACTCAAATTGTCTTCTCGCGCACAATTTTAAGGATTACTTTTACAATCTGAATAGATAAAATTTGAGGTTATTATAGATACAACACTGTATGACGCTAACACAATCGATTATTTAATATTTTAAGCTCAATGATGTTTATGATAAATTCAATTGATTTATGGTTTTATTATAGTAATAATTTACATATTAAGATTAAATTCACGTTGGATAATTGACAATCAAAAGACAAAAGCAAGTCTCATACCAGTAAACACTCAAGTCAGTACGATTCGAACTCAAATGCTTTATGGAGGAAAGTAAAACTTTAATCACATTATATTGCATCGCATCCTTCCATTTTTAGCATGTGCAATTGCGACTTAAGCACCTACTGCAACACCAATATTTTGAAGGTAATTGCTACTCAAATGCAATCTATATGAATAAAATCCCTATTTTATCTACTACTCGATTTGAATTTTTGTCTGAGGCATCATTATCTTCAACATGGCAGCATTTCATTTTGAACAATGATGATGGCTAAATAGTAAATATCGTATAAAGGAGTAAAAGACGGTATTTCTTCAAATCACAATTTTTTCCCGAAAGCTGAGTACATATTTTTCACTAGAAATCATGGCTCGCTAGTGATTCATAAACATTACTTGGTTCGTTACAGTTATAATTTTGCCAATTAATATCGCACTCAAGTTGTATAATTGATAGTCGTTAGCTTTTCATATGAATGAAAATAAATTAATTTATAAATGAAAGAATCGACCGAAGTGATTAAAAATCAAATACCAATCAACTTCCTCGCTTGTACTACAGGATTTGAACTGTGACTTAACATAGGAAAGCAGAACTTCAATTATATCATATATCCCTTATGCTTTTGTTATAAATTTGCAATGGGGCCCTGTTCGCCAACTCTGAAACAAATATTTCAATACACTCGTTGCTCAGTTTTTTATGCAAATGAGAACTTCCGGAAAGAGCTGTCTCATCATAATGATTCATATTCCTCTGTGTTAAAGAATGGCAGTCAAATCGACATCACGCACAACGAAGGAGAGTGCTTGGGAGTTGTTCAGAAACACGCCCGTTTGTAAAGTAAATACAACCTACTATTTCCTCTTCAAGGAAAAGTGATTCCAACTTTCTCTGAAATAATTTTCATGACTATATCTAAACAGAGGTGCTCAATGACATACAAACCCAATTCGAAGAAGAAGAAGATATCTAAACAGAAAAGTTTTCCTTGTAAGAAAGAGCAAATTAGTGAATCACTTGATGACCTTTGACAAAGTAGGTGGTGTCAGTACCATCACTTCCTGGAAAGGAATAAAGCATGAACTGAACCTTGCTGTGTTTAATCAAGAGATCTACTTTGTGGAAAGATGTACATAAATTCATTGCAAACCAGGAGGTGAGTAAGATCGCAACAACAAAACTATTCCTGCGTCTTTTATTTATGACGACTCAATCAGAAAGGCTATCCTTTCAATGGGAAAAAAAAAAAAAAAAAAAAAAAAAAAAAAACAGCTTGTGACAAAAACGCAAACTTTTTACGAAATATATATATATGCTTAAGAACTAATTGTTTGCATGCTTTGTTTCTGTAGCAATCGAGGAATTGAAATTTATAACCGATTTGATTTTTTTAGATTTATAATATATTAGAATTTGTGTGTGTGTACCTAAGAATACAATAAAAGAAATATATTCAATTCACAAAAAAAAAAATACTTTTTTCCCACTGTGTAGTTAATATTGAAAATTAGATAAATGCTCTTATAATAAAAGAAGAATAAATATAAATACAGAACACATTAAATAACTGATGTTTCAAATTATTTAGAGGGACTTTTATAAGCCACTTGTTGATATGAAATGAATGATGAAGAAATGAAAAATAGTTCTAAATTAGTATTAAACAATCCAATAATGTAGTAGATGTTGGGAGTTTTATCATATTTATTCAATCATGTAGTAAATTATGTGGATTACATTTTATTAACACTAGATTTTTTATAGATTAATAAAAGTAGAGAAAATGCTATTTAATAATACTTAACTTAATTACACCTATTGTAAAAAGATAAAAACTTTCTTTGAAAATAGATTAGATTATCATCACAAAGCGCATATTCTTTGCTTGCTCAATATGACAGCAATGTGAGCGCGGTTCTGAAATAAGTTAAATCCAGTGAGGCAAAGGAATGAAGAATGCATAGGTTGGCATAATTTAAAATTGTGCCTATGAAATTTTGACGCTTGAGTTAAATTTAAAAGATCCTTAAACTCAATTTTATCCAAAGTACGTGGGAGACACTGAAATAAAAACATATTGATTTTAAACAATTACTACTCAACACAATTATATATTTCAAATTTTGTTTTAAAATTTAAACACTTGACTTCGAGAAGAAGACAAGTGGACGGAAAAGGTGGCGATTGTTTATGTTTTCTAAATGTTCCAGCATACGTTCCTTTTGAGACCCACGAAAACTGAATGCATAAATAGAAATGTTTTATTACCATAAATTTATACTGACGTGCAATTCTAATTTCTTCTCTTCAATTCAGTATCCAAATGATTAATACTAATTTATCAAGGATAACTGTGTACATTTTATAAGATGAATCTTAATTCATGTTTATTTTCCATTCCCCTCTAGAAAGCAAGCAGACAATTTTGTTCGCGAGGATCTGATGACGTCATACTCATGTATCTAATTGTTACGATATTTGATCTTATTTATTTAATCATAAACAGAGATTTTAAAGAACTTAATTTTGGAGAGATTTTGTTTCTTTTGGGCGAGTTTTCTTTAAGCATACCATAGCAGTTTTGCTTTTAAGCTTATATTTGACAGTCATTATGAAGAAAAGAGAAACGCTTGAAAATGTAAATACTAAAAGTTACCATGCATAATTTATATAAGGTTGAGGAGAAACAAATCCATTATTTGCTCGGTAGAGGGCTTATTGGTCGATATATATTAGTATTGATCAAACAATTTTCAAATTTAATCTCACTGGGAAAGTGAAATTTCCCACTAAAGTTTTGCTGCTTTTTGTTTGGTCATTTTATTATGAGTTGCAGAGTTAAAAAAAGGAAGTTACCAAAGAGAAAAATCTTAGTTTACAATTTTTTCTTCATAAAGGAGAAAATTTAATGCAGGAAGCTGAAATTGTGAATGGTGTTTATAATCCCAAAACTGTAACAGACAATTTCATCAGACAAATATAGAGGTATATTTTTGATATTAAGAATATACCTTGTAGAGACATGTCTTTCGTCGATAAAATCATAAAAATGATCGACATGTTTGACAATCGTAGCATTGCCCAGAAACTAAAGATCGACCATTAAAGTTTTAAGCCATTTACACAAAGCTAGATTCAAAAGAAGCTTGATATTTGAATGCCATACCAATTAACTTAAAGAATAGATCAAATTTCAAAATGCAAAGCTTTGGCCAAACGGAATGAAATCGACCTATTTCTTAATTGGATAGTGACTGGGAATGAGTCCCGTATGAAAACACTGCAAAAACGATCGTGGTCAAATGTTTGCATTGAAAAATGTTCTAAGTCATAAAAAACTGGCATGATTGAAGATTGTGAAATTGATAACCAGTTTTATGCCAATAAAGATCAAGAGTTCTATGCAGAGGCATTAGCAAATATATCTAAAATACAAATTATTGAACAAAACGGTGCATATTTGACTAAAATTGTTAATATGAATATTGTTAAAATGAAGAAAACCATTATTTTTGCATGAAGTTCACACAAAAATAATTGATTTCTTCTTTTTCCAACCATATATATATATATATATATATATATATATATATATATATATATATATATATATATATATATATAATTGAAAGTCAACAGAAAAATATTCTTAT
>JAJQOW010001380.1:0-51906 GCA_037975125.1 Latrodectus hesperus | reverse complement strand
TGTTGTCGCCAGATACATGTGAATGTACAGCACCAACGCAATTTAAACCAAGTTCCTCCATTATTACTGCAAAATGATTATTTAACACTGTTCTTCGGAAATAATGTAATTAAAATTTAAGACAAGAATCTCAGGATACAATATTACAGCACAGTTTTATTTTTCTATCTTACACACAATATTTACACAATTCACACATTCGAATGCAACTAACTAACTTGACAACGAAAATTGTTACAAAACTAACTTGACAACGAAAAATGCTACAAAACTAACTTGTTGCCAAACTCATTATTCAAAGAAAATACATTTCCAGCAACAGTTAAAATAACTTGTTTTTTTCATTTTACATGCACAAAAATAATTTAATAAATTACACATTAATTTTATCTTTAAAATTTACATGAAGATTTATTCCTTATTTTAATTAATATTTTAGCACTTTGTTTAATTTACTTCATTGCAAAATAATATTTTGCTAATGATATGATATCGATTATTTCTTCAAAAGAAAACTTGACTTGTAAAGCCATCTAGTGGTCAATTTACGATCTAGAAACTGTGTACTTACATTACTCCCTCACCAGTAACTAAGTTACGATACAAAGAACCATGGTGAAATATGTAATTTTTGAAATAAAAATAAGATTTTTTTTTTTTTTTTTAAGGAAAAGGTATAAACACATAAAATTTTTAATCTTTAAACCTTACTGGTTGTTTTATTTTTCGACCACACCTGGAAGTTGTTTGATTATTAATTGGAAGGTGTGGATTTCTGTGATCTGAATTCTTATTTGTTTCTTTAGCTGTTGCTTGCTCGTTAACTTTGTCCATGACCAACAAATAGGCAGGTTTTAGACGGTCAATTGATATGTTCACATTTTTCTCTTTCATTGACAATGTGAAAAATTTTTCAAAACGTTCAACTACCTTATATGGTCCTTGATAAGGTGGTTCAAGGGCCTTTTTCACTCTGTCTATTCTGACAAAAACATGAGAACAAGACCTTAGATCTTTATGTACAAATATTCTTTGCTGCTTGAAACTACCTGATAGTACTGGTTTCAGATGTTCCATGACCTTCTGTAACTGTGAGACAAAGGTTTCTTGGTCCATTTTGATGGTAGGTGGGTCGAAGAATTCTCCTGGTAACTTGATGTTTGAACCATACACCATTTGTGCAATTGAGTGGTTTGTGTCTGGTCTAATGGCAGCTCTCAAACCAAGTAGTACTGTAGGTAGGGATTCAGTCCACCTTATGTTGTTATGTGCTTTTATAGCACCTTTCAAGATCCTATGTTGTCTCTCTATTTTTCCGTTACACTGAGGGTGATATGAGGTAGTATGCGATACTTTAGCACCACATATAGCAGCAAGGCATCTGAATAATTGGGATTCAAATTGTCTTCCTCTATCTGTTATAATTTGAGCAGGGACACCAAACCTGCTAATCCAGTTGTTGTAGAAAGCCCTACTAACTATTTCAGCTCTTATGTCAGGTAAAGGAATAGCTTCTATCCAGGAAGAATACCGATCAATGCAAGTTAGGCAGTATTCCATGCCTTCCGAAGGTGGTAGTGGGCCAATCAAATCTATATGTACTACACTAAATCTTGAATCTGGAACTTGGTATTCTCCAAATTTTGACTTGGTGTGTCTGGTTGTCTTCACTTTTTGACAACTGATGCATCCTCTAGCCCACTCTCGAACTTCCTTATTGATTCCAGGCCAAACAAACCTAGCAGTTATCTGCTTAACAGTTGATTTGATGCCAGGATGTGACAGGTTGTGAATCTGATTAAAAACTTTTTTCCTGAAGTTGAGAGGAATATATGGTCGAATTTTGCTTTGAGATATATCACACCACAATGTTTTTCCAGATTCAGTGGTGTACGGTTTGAACTTGAGTGATGTGTCACTGGAGCATAACTCTTTAAACTCTGGATCAGTGCTTTGCTCTTGGGCTATTACCTCATAATCAATCACAGATACTTCTTCAATCCTTGATAGAGCATCGGCTACAACATTATCGGCTCCACTGATGTGTTCTATGTCTGTCGTGAATTGTGAAATATACTGGAGCTGACGTAATTGGCGTGGAGATGCCTTCTCATTTTTTGCTTAAAAGCAAATTTTAGTGGTTTGTGGTCTGTGAGGATGCTAAATTCTCTCCCTTCTAACATATGCTTAAAGTGTTTTATTGACAGATATATACCTAATAGTTCTCGATCATAGGTACTATAAGATCTTTGAGCGGCATTCAATTTCTTTGAATAAAAAGCTATTGGCTTCCAACTGCCTTCTTCTAATTGTTGCAATACAGATCCTATAGCCCAATCAGAGGCATCTGTACACAATGATAATGGGAGTCCAGGTTTTGGAAAACATAATAAAGCAGCATTTGCCAAATCTGTTTTACACTTTTCAAATTGTTGTACCGCTTCATCAGTCCAGGGAACCTGTCGTCGATCTTTTTCTTGGCACCCTTTAACAGCTCATGTAGTAGCGCTTGAGTTTGTGCAGCATTTTTAAGATATCTTCGATAAAAATTTAACATCCCAAGGAATGTGCGAAGCTCATGCAAGGTTGCTGGCAACTTATAATCTAAAATTACTTGGACCTTTGCCGGAAGAGGACGAGATCCTTTAGAAGTAATGAGGTGTCCCAAGAATTCAATTTGGTCAACCCCCATTACTGATTTTGCTACATTTATATGTAATCCATATTTATTAAGTCTTTCAAACACAAGATTCAAGTGCTCTTTATGTTGTTCTACTGAAGATGATGCAACAAGTACGTCATCTATATATGGAAATAAAAAATCTAATCCATGAAAAACCTCATTAATAAATCGTTGGAATGTGGCGGGAGCATTACGAAGACCAAAACTCATTACATTGAACTCGAACAAGCCAAATGGTGTGATAATGGCTGTTTTCTGTTTATCTTCCTCAGCAATTGGTATTTGGTAGTATGCTTTCGTAAGATCAAGTTTTGAGAAAATTACTTTATCTTTTAAAATTAGTTGAAAATCTTCGATTCGAGGGATGGGATACCTATCTGGTATCGTTCGTTCATTTAATCTCCTATAATCACCACATGCACGGACGGTACCATCTTTTTTTGCTACGAGGTGCAAAGGACTTGCCCACTGGGATTTAGATGGACGAATAATGTTATGATCCAACATATATTGAAATTCTTGTTTAGCTAATGACAATTTTTCTGGGTTTAATTGCCGTGCTCGTGAATGCACTGGTTGTCCTTTGGTAGTAATGTAATGCTTGACATCGTGTTTGGTATAAGTGTTTAAGACATGAGGTTTAGTAATGTCTGGGTACAATTTAAGTAGTTCACTAAATTGTGATGTATTATTTAATGTACTGATACACAATGCATCAGTAACAGTCATAAGTTCACTTCTTATGGACAGTTTTGTGACATCATCAATTAATTTTTTGTTGTGAATATCAATTAATAACTGAAAATGATTTAGAAAATCGGCGCCTATAATGCCTTTGCTCACCTTTGCAACAACAAATGGCCACTGGAAAGCACGCCTGAGACCAAAATCTAAAGTCATGGTTTTCACACCATATGTTGGTATTTCTGTTCCATTTGCTGCATATAAAACATACGAACTGGGAGTAGATGTTTTTGCAGTTGCCGGAATTAATGAGAGATCTGCACCACTGTCAATAAGGAAACGCAGTCCAGTCGTTCTATCTTTAACAAATAAACGAAATTTGCGGCGAACTTCTTGGGAAGCAGCAGGTCTTGCCGCAGAATCTACTGCTTCTCTATGTTTTCCGCATCCTTCCAGCTGCATGGTTGTTTGCACTTATCTGGGAAACATTTTCTTCCAAATTTAAAATGAAAGAAGCAGTATTTACCTTTGGGGTCAAACCGCCTTCGTGATTTACTTCGGCTTCTATTTTTATAGTGCCCAGGACTCTGAGCTCGTGACCGTGATATCCTTGTACTCATACTTGCTATTTGCTGTTCAATAGCACATATCTTTTTTAGCAACTCATCTACAGGAGGGTTTGCTTGACTTGCACTAGCTAATTCCACCCGTGGATTCAGTTCCAGAATTTTGTCCGCCATTGTGGCTAATTTTTCTAACTCTTCATCACTCACAATCAACACATGCTTAATACAATCTGGCATTTTTTCTAGCCACAATGTTCGAAGGACTTTGTCGGAAATTTCATTTGATTCACCTAAAGCCCGCATTTTTCTTAGAAGCTGGGTTGGCTTCATGTCTCCTAACTCCAGTCCAGTGAGTAATTTTTTCATTTTTAGGCTTTCACTCTCTTTAAATGTCTGCAACAGTCTGTTCTTTGCAGTTGAATATTTATTTGTGCTAGTGTCCTTAATGATATCCCAGATATTTTCCATGTATCTAGGTTCTAACTGTGCAACTAAATAGTTAAATTTTGTTTCCTCGCTTGTGATTCCACTGATAGTAAATTGTGCTTCTACTTGATAAAACCACATTTCAGGCTTGTCTATCCAGAATGGTGGAATCTTAACACTGACTTTGTTAGCTTCAAATGTGTTTTTGTCTTCACTATCAGTCATTATGACAATATTATTTACTCCACAGAAATAATGCAGAAAGAACACGATTTAATAACGAAACGTCCGGGTCACCAGTTGTTGTCGCCAGATACATGTGAATGTACAGCACCAACGCAATTTAAACCAAGTTCCTCCATTATTACTGCAAAATGATTATTTAACACTGTTCTTCGGAAATAATGTAATTAAAATTTAAGACAAGAATCTCAGGATACAATATTACAGCACAGTTTTATTTTTCTATCTTACACACAATATTTACACAATTCACACATTCGAATGCAACTAACTAACTTGACAACGAAAATTGTTACAAAACTAACTTGACAACGAAAAATGCTACAAAACTAACTTGTTGCCAAACTCATTATTCAAAGAAAATACATTTCCAGCAACAGTTAAAATAACTTGTTTTTTTCATTTTACATGCACAAAAATAATTGAATAAATTACACATTAATTTTATCTTTAAAATTTACATGAAGATTTATTCCTTATTTTAATTAATATTTTAGCACTTTGTTTAATTTACTTCATTGCAAAATAATATTTTGCTAATGATATGATATCGATTATTTCTTCAAAAGAAAACTTGACTTGTAAAGCCATCTAGTGGTCAATTTACGATCTAGAAACTGTGTACTTACAGTTATTTAAAATATTTTCAGATACAAAATTTCAGTCAACATTTAATCTCGTGGTGAAAATGATTTCAAGGGAACACCAATTAATTTTATCGATTAATTTTTGAGTGTGGCAATATTTTAAAAACTTAAATATAAATAAATTTCAGAATAATGGTATATTGTATAGGATTTATAGATAAAATGAATGTTGAAGCGCAGTTAATTCAAATATGTGGTTTACAAAAGTAGCACAGTGGATATCTGAATTTCATACTGTTTTACAAGAGATTCTGCCAAGTAAGTTATATACTGATGTTGTTTATTTATAAATATTTCAAACTAAAAATCATAATTTAACAAAATATTAAAAATTTTTACAATAAAAATCAGCTATTGATTTACTTTAATATATAGTTTATCAAAAAAACAATGGTATATATGAAAAATATCAGAACAAGTTCAGTATCCCCATACACTTGGCGACGCGGCGAAATTATTTTTCGCCAAGTCACCAAGCTAGGCGCGTTTATTAAAAGGGGAAATTTCCCTAAGTTCGATCGAAAAATGAGCAGTTCAGAAAATTTAAAAAGAGAAATAAATATAAATAACGGACTTACTTGATATGAAGTTAAGCTGACATGCTAATTGGTATATTAATTTCGACATTTTATTCGTTTGTCACCAGTGTTACATTTCAGTAAAAATAATTATCTAATTTTACAAAAAAAGTATGCAAAAATATTTTTCTAAATATATATACTTTATAAAATTTAAATTAAGCATGGAAAAACTTATTTTTCAAATATAAACATTTTTTAAAATTTAAAAAAAACGTGAATAAAATATTTTTAAAAAAATTTAAGTAAATAAAAATGAAAAACGAATACAATAATACATGTAATCAATAGAATTTAAATAAAACTACACCAAATCAAATTTCCTCCAAATCAAATTTCCTTTCTCCAAATCAAATTTCCGTTAAAAAATTAATATTTGCGAATCATAAATTAATTAATAATTTGGAATCCTGAGCAATAATCCATCATTATTATCTTTAATTTTAGTTAATAGAATTAGTTGATATTTTTCGACAACATTTTTAACATGAGACATTTTTAATTAAAACAATAAAAAGATGATAATAAATAAATTAGGAAAACGAAATAAGGAAAAAGAATATTTAAACATTTTAAATATATAAAATAAAATATATCATTTAATAAAAAATATATATTAAAATTAAACCAAATAAATGTAAATAACATAAAAGAAATAGTAAAAAAAAAATTTACGTTAATTGGACACTGGAGACAACGAAACAAAAGAGCGGGAAATCCACTAATTCCAACAGCAAAAGTAAACGAAATTAAAATGACTAGCAATTAAAACGTAGAACAATTAGCAAAGAAAGTTCTGGAAAGTTCTCAAAGTGAAACTAAAAAAGCTATTGCCACTAAAAAAAAGCACATATATAGCGTAAAAATTATTTAAAACACGAGAAAAACGGAATCTGGCAGCGAAAAAATAAAAATAGTAACAAAAACTAAATTTGGCAACACTACAATAAAAACAAAAGCTGAAATCGGCAACACTACAATGTAAACAACGGCTACCAGATTTGGCGAGAAATCAGTATATGGGGATACTGAACTTGTTCCAAAATATCAAATGCAAGATAATTGAAATTTCGGATAAAATTATTCATTATAGTGTTTCATTTATTACTTTTTGCTGTCGATAAATATTTATGAAATTAATATAAGTACAATAAAAGGACACAGTTGCCGTATACTCCAGAATGCCAAATTTTGAATTCATTTTAGTGACAAAGAAATGTTGCAAAGATGACGTATTGTGACTTTTTGCGATGAAATAAATACTAGGGTTGTTAAAACAGAAAGGAACTAAAACCGAAAAGAATTTTGGCACAAATGACGTATAATCTAGAATGCCAAATTCTGAGTTTGGCGAATTTTCTTAGATATAACGCAACTTGATTTTTATTACGTCATAGAGATGGAGACCTATAAAAATTATGCAGTAAATTATATTTTGGCAACCCTAATATTTACATCATCACGCACGACAAAATTTTCATCTTGGCAACATTTCTTCATCTCCAAATAAATTCACAATTTGAAACCTTTGATTATACAGCCCCTGTGCCTTTTTACATGATTCTAATGAATCTCCATCTGTATCACGTAATAAAAACAATGTTGCCAGATAAACATGAAAATCTGCCAAAAAAACACCAAATTCAGAATTCGGCACGCTACATAATACAGTATCTAGGCCCTAAAAAGTATAAGTTATGAATATTAAAATCATAAAAAAGTTGGTAGAGATATTCTAATCATAATTAAAAGTTTCTTATCGTATTAAGCAATGGAGATTAAAATCAAATTCTTGAGCTTCTAATATGCAGAAAAATTAAGCATTAATTGAAGTAGAAATAAGACTTCACATTGATGTGGACTTATAAGTCATTTGTTGCTAATTTAAAATTTTTATATAATTTATATATCACTCCATTGATTATATTATTATAAATTTGTATAAATGGAAACATATAATAGAATTTCCTAAATGAAAACCATGAAACATTTAAGAAATTTGCATGCAAGCGGCAATCACAATTATAATCACCATATTGTAATTAAATCTGGAAGTAGAAACGAGTATTTTCTTTTATAAAATTTCCATCTAAAAAACAGAAGTTTTATATGTTAGAGGAGTTACAATCAAAATATATAAAAAGTACTAGATTCCGATATTCATATATAACTTCTTTTATCTAGCAACCAAGTTAAAGGCAAGTTAAAGGCAATATTGCACTTTTCGCATCATTTGTATCATTTTAATTATAATTTAAATATAGCAGTATATGTTATTTTAAAATTTTAGTTAAAATAATGCATGCTTAAAAAAATTTTTCCATCGATTTTTCCATCCATATATACCATGGTATATTGTGCTCTGTGTCCAAATCCAAATCATCAATTTCTTTTTCTAATATACTTTTACTTAACCACAAAAATTTGTCGCCTACATTAGAAAGGCATAATTTTTATATTCAAAATTTAAGTTTTAAGTTAAATGCAATAAAAAACAATAAGACAATAATTACCTTAAATTAGAATCATAAATCATAGAAGACGATGCTAAACAATACATTTCTTAAAATTTAGAAAAAAAATTTTGTAAAATTCGAAACTTTCCCACATAAATAAAAATACTTTATAAAATCAGGGTTCAAAATTATACAGCACAGAAATATGTAAAAAAATAATAAGTAATATAATAATAAAATTTAAGTTTTCTAGATTTCTAGGGAAATTTGTTTGAAATTTGATGGAACATTTAATCAACACATGGTTATTAGTTTTATATGGATGGCAACATTAATCCAAATAGATCCGTAATTTATTCAATCCACAGCGAATGAATCGATATAAAATACTATATGAAGAAATGAGAGATAATATATATACATCCGTCAAAAATAAGAAAAATCAATTGTACATTTTATTTTCAAACTACATTAACAAAGGTAAATAAAAAAATATGAAAAATAAGAAAAAACATAATTTAGAAATGTTGTCAATATAAAGAAAATATCCTCATTGAAAATCAATTGATTAAGTTGATATCGTATTTTCCCATTTTAATTTAATAAGAAACACATTTTTGCTAAAATATAAATGTTTTGTCACATTGCTAAAAATAAAAAGCATAATTTTCTAATATTTAAACAGAAATTTCCAAATTCTATAAATAGTTAGAAAAGACTGTATGTTAATGTTAAAGAGTATCATAATGCAATCGACCTCTTAATTAACTGAAAAAAAGCAGAGATTTCAGTTATACTAAACAAATTCTGTAACATTGGGAATGGTTGAAAATAAAATTATAATCAGAGTTTTATATGATTTTTGCAATAAATTTTTGAATTGAATTTTTTTTCAATTGTTGATGTAATTCCTTTGTTCAACCTTTCTTGTTTTCCGGTGTTCAAAGAGTTCTTTTTTTCTTTTGATAAGTACGGAATTTATCCAAATTATAAAATGCATTCCAAATTATAAAACAATTTGAAATAAGTTTCCATTTGAAGCCTCAATACTTGATATTTTTATTTCTCTTAGCAAAACATTATTACTTATCGTAGCTTTATATTTTGAAAAACCACGTATTTCAAAATGTTTCTATTACAATTCATTTTTGACTATGTACTATGATAATTTCTAATAGAAAACGAATCATACTTTTTAGAAAAAACACAAGCATAATCATTCATAATTTTAACAATTTCTTATTTAATAGAGCCATTTCGCTTGTAAAAAATACCACTATTCTAAACTCATTGGCACAACAGCCCATGTGGGCCAAGGCCTACAGTGCCCATAACTGTCTTCCGGACCGAGGGCCCTTGGGTGCGAAGCATATGTCCCAGTTAGGTGGTCAGCCTAACGTAAGACCCCCAGTTTTAGTTCCCAAGCAAGCTTGGTACTCTGTTTATCGACCCACTAAAGGGATGAAAGGCTGAGTCGACCTTGCCCATCACGAAATGAAAACCATGAAAACCACGGACCTTGGGACATATAAAAAATATTCATATAATAAATTATCATGGATTGTTATAAGAATTCATTGCCAGGAAAATAAAATTGTGTATCTAAAGGATTTTTTTGTATGGCAAAAGATAAAATATAACTGATAAATAAATGTACATCATATCTATATATTTTGAAACATGAAAAAGCCCTTCACATTCAGAATTAAGTTAACTTTATTTTTAAAAAAACTGATGAAATAAAAAAAATTAAAAAAGAAAATATAGTTAAGAAAATTATTTTCATTTCAATTTTTTTATCAAATTCATTTCAATTTTGTAATTTTTACCCCTCAGTGTAGTAAAAAAATCATAGACATTTAATAAAAAAAACGGTTGAAATGATACCATATTAACAACAATAATCTACGATACGATATTTATCTTCATTACTTCATAATTTATTGGTGGATTCCGTAAGCATAATTCAATTTCATGCTTTCCAATTTCATGATCAATATATGACTGATCCAAGAAGATCAGTCATATTTACTTAATGGTATCGAAGTTACATTGTTATTGAAAAATTTCATTTGATTTAAAATTTACAGGAATATGGTTAGAGACATAGTTACGTGTGTTTTCTAACACTATATATAAAAATCTACAAACTGCACATATTCAGTACTTCAAATAAAATGTATATAAATTAAACGCCTATGGTAATATTCATCATAATTATTAAATCAAATACTAAGTTTATTAAATATTAATTGTAGGCATTGTTTACATATTTCTAAAGTAGCTCAACTCAAAAATTAAATTTTAATAAGACATTATCTAAAACTAAACAAAAATGTATTATAAAATATAAAAATCAAAGTTTAATTGTCGACTTACAAAATACGCTTTATGCTCTAATATAGGATTTAATTCCATTAATATTTAGGACACTAATGCTATAAAATGTTTCAATGCTATTCAAGTTTTGGTTAATATATTTTCAAAAATATATCTGTGCATTATTTATATTTATCATGGTAACTAAATATTCTTCAATGCAGTTTTACAGGCATCTGAAATGAAATTGGATCCAACTTTAGACTTTGAAGAATCCAACCGAAAAGTTGAAGAAGTAAGAATTAAAGATAGCATTGAACTAACCAATATGATACTAGACGCTATAGTACAAGCCAAAGTGAGGCAGGTTTGGAATTCTTACAAGAAAGATGTAAGTAATATTAAAGCAACTTGTGCTCATACGTGTCTAAAATTTTAAACCGATATATGAAAATAAGCACAAAATATTAAACAAAGAGTCTTTACAAAAGTAGTAACAAAAGATAACTTCTGCATTTATGTGTTGACGTATATTTTGACACCTCTTAACGCAACAGTCGAAGTCCTATGAAAAGCATTTTAATATTTTATCGCATATTGACTTCCGAAAGGACTTTAAGCACAAATGCCGTATAGTCCTGGGTGCTAAATTCTGAGTTTGGTGATTTTTTGGCGGATTTCTGGTGTATCTGAAAACCTTATTTTTATTACGAAATAGAGATGGAGACCTATAAGAATTATGCAGAAAATTCTGTTTTGACAGCCTTAGTATTTACGTCACAGCACACGTCACGATACGTCATCTTGGCAACATTTGTTCATCGCCAAAAAATTCAAAATTTGGAATCGTGGATTATACAGCATTTGTGCCGGAATTTTCATAAATTCAGGGCCGTATTCAAGTGTTGCAAGGGGGGAAATCAGGAAAACTCTAAGCACTCTCCCCGATGAACATGTAGGCTTAGAGCAGAAGCGCAACATTCTTTTTCCAAATGGTTGATCTGGATCTTCCTTCATAGTATAAAATAAAGTAATTTAATTCGAGTATGTAAACATGATGTCAGTTTCCACCAGTCAATGGGCATTTTAGAAGCTAGTACAAAAATTAAACAAATTGGCAATTTTTATTTTACACTTGAAATGAAAATATAGAGACGAATAAATGAAGCATTTACACTTCTTGCTATATAAACATTCTCCTTTCCAAGTATAATTCTCCTTTCTTTCTCAAATATGGTATACCAATGCGAAGCCCAAGAGAGAGTTACTAAAGTTCACAGATTTTTATTTTTAAACTTCAATAAAATAACTTTAAAGTTTATCAATAAAACTTCAAAATTACTGCAAGGAGATGATGATGCATACTAGAAAAGTAAACATTATGTGTTAAAATACGCAATTTTTTTAGCCCTAAAAAATTTATTTGATACGATTTGTGAAGCTCTTGTTAGGAATGATCATAGTTTTTCGAAAATTTCACATGAAGTATTTAACATTTCCCATCGAAGTATGTAAAATATTATCATTGATATATATTAACTTCATCTTTATAGTAAGATTTTCCAACTAATGAATTGGAACGTAACAAATTTTAATGAGAAAAAAATTTGGCACAGGTGCTGTATAATCCATGGTTCCAAATTCTGAATTTTTTGGCGATGAAGAAGTATTGCCAAGATGACGTGCGCGATGACGTAAATACTAGGGTTACCAAATTAGAATTTTCTGCATAATTCTTATAGCTCTCCATATGTATGGCGTAATGTAAAAGAGGTTGCCAGATACATAAGAAATTCCGGCAAAAAATCGCTAATCTCAGAATTTGGATTCATGGATTATATGCTACCTGTGCCAAAAATTTGTTAAAACACAAAAAATGTTGCATGTTGCATTAAGTATGAAATTTACATTTGATGAAACCGTTATTTCCATGTCATTTCAGTTGTAAATAATGAATGGAAGTATCAATTTTGCTTTTATTGTTTTTTAGGTCACTTAAAATAAATATTTTAAAAAAAGACCAAGAGCTCTTTAAACAGTTCAATAATTCTGAATGTGAAATTTTAATTAGAATTTTCCTGTTCCACTTTAAAATATCGCTAAGAACTAAAAAAAAAATCATTTCTGCTACTTTTCCCTAAAAAATAGCGTCATGTGCTTACCGATTTTAAAACTATTCAAATTAGAATTTGAGCGAAAGTCACATTATATTATTGATTGAAAAATAAAGTATTATGTGTATAAAAGCCTGTCAAAATACCTCCATAAACTTTTATTATTAATTAACTCCAAATGAGTCGGAAAATACCTGAAGAAGAGTTTAATCATCATTTGTATCATGCTATTTACCATTTTGCATTTATGTAAACTATAATCATTGTAGTTTCATTTGGATCATACCGAATTAGTGAAAAATATTATTCCTTTCTTAATATTTAATTGCTTTTGTGACACTTAAACACTTTTAATTTAGTGTTTCTGTTTGTTATTGTGTGTGACTTAACTTTGAATAGTTAAATTATTGTTACACTAAAGGCTCTTTTGATTAAACCCACAACCACCGGACACATTGGCGCCCAACCACTTTTCAAAATTATAGCCTTTATTACAGAAACCTATTCTAAGATCGAAAACAAAGGCTTGGCTCATGTTTTATTTCAGCCGAATAGAATCAAAACTACTCTGAGTATATGATCGAATAGTAAGGCCTAGATTTCCTGTTTTACTTGAACAGTATTTTCATCCTGAAAAACTGATTTTAAGGTATAGTTGGTTTTCATCCCGAAAACAAAAGTCATTTTAAGGTACTGTGATGTTAATATTTTTTCCTAAATTTGAAAGTGTTATTATAAAATAATTTAATTTGTGTGATCAATTTTAAAAGGAATCATAACTATTATTAAAATTACTGATCACAGTTTAATAAAAAAAAACTAAATTTAATTGTTTAGTTTGATACTCACTTTCTTTTCTAAAGTTAGTGATAGACATAAACAAAAAAAGAGATAGCTTACTCATCGATTTCTGAATGAACAGTGTCCTTGCAAATAAAATATTGTTCTAAAAAGTTATTTTTCTCTCTTCATATCAAATAGCATTTGAAATAAATCATTTTAATATTATTGTGTTGAAATTGTATTTTAGAAGCCTTATCGGCAAACCAGAAATTGTTAATTTATGGTGTGTGTTCTAAATTAGAACAAATATTCCATTTGATATCAAACTGTGATTGCCAAATCCTTGGTAATGTTTACATTTGTGTTTTAATTCAGTCTAAAATACGTAAATAAATTAAAATGCTGAAAAAGTATAAGCTTAAGATATGTATTTTTTTCCTTCTTCACATGGAATTAATAATTGTTTGATTTTTTTCTTTTTATTTGAAAGGATAGATTTTTTGTCATCACGATTTGATGTATATAAATGTATATTATTTTATTTCTGAAAGAATATTAAAAAGGTTTTTCGAAACACAAATATATTGTATGTATGATTGATTGTTTCATGAAAATAACGTATTTTTCAATGTATGTGAATTTTAATTGATAAATTAAATATTGCTAGAACTTGTGAATATTGAATATATTTTAGTGTTCATTTAAAATGATTTCGTGTTATTGATTTTGATCAAAATATTAATCTATATAGTGTTATTTTTACATGATTCATTTTAGAATAATTGAAGTTACTTTCGATTATAGAAAACAATACTCATAGGTGTTATTTGAATACTTAAATAAATTGAATTCAAATTATATTTTATTGATTGCTGTATACTGTATCAGAATAAATGGTACAAGAGTTTTAAACTATGGTAAATTGTTTTGCAATTTAAAATGAAATCGAAAGTGTTCACTAAGTTTACTGAATATACGTATATGTATAAAATTATGTTATCATGAGTAATATTTATCAAAAGTAATTATTGTTTTTTCAATAATCAAATAAGATTTTTACATAGTTATTTATTTTAGGGATTGAAATTTGATTTCTGGGTAAATTTTCATAATTGATGTGTAAGACTTTTAACTTGTGAATTTGGTTTTCACTTATTAATTATTCTATTTACAATTGTTATCACAAAAGTTGGTTTAAAGGAGTTTTACATTAAACATTTCTAGTGACTTTTACAATTTTAAAAATATCTCAATGATTAGTATGTTAAAATTACTTTGAACTATAGTTTTATTCTGAAGTGAAAATAAACTAAGTAAAATTATTTTAACCAATTTAAGTACAGTGAGTTTAAATTTTGCTAGAAATTTTAAGGTATTTACAAGAACCATTATGTTTTCATTTATCCTCAAACTTTAATAGACATTTAAGACTTTCGAAATTGGTAACCTTTCTACGATAGACTTAAGATGGCCTATCTCGCAAAAGGTCGAAAAGAAGATTTGATATTGTTGACTGAGGAATTGGGCTTGGATATTGGGAACAACATGAAAGTAATCCAGCTAAAGGATTTAATCATCAAATCTGCAAGTATGATGAGGAAATAACGAAAAACTTATTATCCAGCATTATTGAAGAAAGAGTATCAAAATAAGAGCAGGAGAGATTATCAAGTGAACGTATAACACAAGAAAACAAATAGAGGAAGCCAGAATAGCAAAAGAAAGAGCCCATGAACTTGAAGTTCTCAAGCTACAACTTGAAGTCCAAAAGTTGTTATCGCTATCGCCGGTATTATCCATTCAATCAAATGATCCACCAAGACTTGAGTTAAAAAAGTTAATTCCTAACTTTAATGCAAAAGAAGACGACATCTCTTTATTTCTCAATCTTTTTGAGAGACAGTTAAAGTTTCTAAAGATTCCTGAAAAGCAATGGATCGCTTACCTAGTTGGAGTTCTTCCAAGTGATGTGACAAAAATAATCGCCCGCGAGCCAGAAGAAAAAGCTGAAAATTACAACTATATAAAAGAGATCTTGCTAAAAAGATTCAAATTAAGCGCTGAACGTTTTCGTCACATATTTGTGACACATAAAAAAAATCCGGATAGTACATGGAATGACTTTTATATTGAAATTCAAAGCTATTTTGAAAATTGGATAAAGGAAGGAAAAGTAGACACGTTTGAAAAATTGGAAGGCCTTATGATAATCGATCAGATCAAGAAAAAATGCCCTCCTGAATTATTTAAAGAACACGTTTTGGACGAATGGGGTGACATCACTTCTCCAACTGATTTGGTAGAAAAACTCGATGCATACGACAATCTTCGTCACAAAGCTAATAAAGAAGGACCATCAGTCATCAATAAGAAACAATTCCCAAAAACTAGAGAAAAATATCCCAGATTCAACTCTGTTGGAAAAAAACGCTAAAGGCGGAAAATTCGACCAGCTTAAGCAGGACAAACCTTCTCCCGTTTTTTGCTATAATTGTCGTACGCCTGGCTATATTAAATGAAACTGTCCGAATTGTTCCAAATGTGAAAAGAATCCCGCTCGTTTTCACAGTACAAAGTTGAACAGTCTCTCAGCATCCAACCAGATGGCAATATTAAATATAAACATCAATGGAATGTGGGGTCAGCTCCAAGATCTTATGTGGACACGGCTGCAACTCATATTATAGCTGGTGAAACTCTCTACCTCCTTCTTAGAGAACAAGGAATTCATTTCCAAAAGCGCCCCCGGCGAGGAGAAGGAAAGACAGTCAGTTAGACTTTTGATTTCGAACTCTCAACATGTGTTTTAATCATCCTTTTAATTTAGTGTTTCTGTTTGTTATTGTGGGTAACTTAACTTTGAATAATTAAATTATTGTTACACTAAAGGCTGTTTTGATGAAGCCAACTACCACCTGACACACTTTTTTAAAACTTTGTCAAATGGATATACAATGTTTAGAAAAAATTGGCATAAAGTTTTTACAATTACAATAAATGATTAACATTTTCAGAAGCAAAATATATGCTTCGATTATTTATCATCATGACAAATATTTTGGTATTAAGATATTATTTTTTTATATATTTTGCGTATTATGTGACAGCTATTCAGTCAAATGTCAATTTTTTATTAAAATTGTTTCCTATTCTAATCTTTATAATGTAATTATCATAAATATTATAGCTTCATCAGTTTTTCATTTTCAATACTTGTAACTTCCATTATATATTAAAAAGTAATATGAAATAATAAGAGTAGTAGAAATGAATAACATGAAATTGTGTTTCACTTTGCAAATAGTGGTTTTTCTGTTTCTAAAATGCAATGCATATTTTTGTCATCATATCTGGGTGATGAACAATTATTTTTTAATATAGTCAAAATGTAATCGAATTTTTGCGTACATATTAGGAAACTCACTTACATCCAGTATGAAAGTAATATTTATGAAAATATCTTTCTTACTCAAATTTACTACTTCATACATTTAAGAAATATTTCAGGCTATCAAACTACATTTTTTTTTAATTTTTCGGTATCCAAATATATATTCCTATAACTTACAGATGAACATTGTGGAGCATCAAGTCATGCAATTGTAAATCATTTCAGTTTTTTTCTTTTTTTTTATCTACAATTAATGCACTCTTAAATAGTAACAAGGATTATTAAATCCAATCAGGAATATTTTACATCTTAAAAAAAAGATAAAATACTGTTACTTATCAAAAAAAATATATATTTCTTGTTTTAACTCTGAATCCCAAATGAAAACATTGTATAAATAATTATCTAATTATCATTTATTATTAATTCATTTATTTATGAATACATTGTTACTATTAATTATAATTATAAATATTTATAAGCTTCTAAATAGGCGTATATCAACTAAAATAGCTAAGCAGAACAACTCGACATAAGAAAATATCTTAATAATAAATTAAATTTTGTTTAAAAAAGTGTCCTTTATGGACACGTTATCATCTAAAATTAAGAAATTTATACTCATAACTGTACCTTTTTTTCCATTACAGAATTCTCAAAAGAAAAGAAAACTCGCAATAGATTATGGCGATCATGCAGAAAAGAAGTGTTGTTCTTCATATACAGAAGATAAAGGTATTCTCAATACTCTAAGAAAAAGGAAAATTGTTATAAAAGTATCCAGCAAAGCTCTAAAACTGAATAGAGATCAAAATCAAAAGTCAAATTCGAGAAACTATTTAAGAAAAGGAACTGAATTGAGCAAACACTTGTGCCTAAGTATGATAAATTCTCCTAAAACAAATTTCTCTCAACATTCTCCTATGAAATCTGCTTCCAATCTGTGCTGGATGTTTAGAAATACCCTTAATTTTGTAACTTCTTCCCGTGTGTTTCCAATTACTGATATCGACATCATTCTTCGAAATCTTTCTAAAATTGGAAGTATATCCAACATTCAAAATCATTGGTCTAATGGTAATGTATCAGAATATTTCATTCATCTTAAAAAAAATAGTAATAATGAAAATTGTAATCTAAACTCTGTTATAACTTTCTAAGTTATCTTAAAAGTACTATGATCAGTAAATTTTTTGCATTAATATATTTTAAAAAATAATGTAGACCTATTTAAGACTGCAAAATGCTACATTATTATTTTCCAGCTTTAAAAACCATATTCTGATTTTGCATAACAGACGAAAAACACTCTAATGAAACAAATATTTTGTCTTTAAATGTCTCTTAAAGACATTGGAAATGTCGATCCTTTTTTTCATATACGATTCAAATTCAATAAAATTTAAGTTAATTAAAAGCTTACATACAGATTTTACTTTCTAAGAAAATAATTTTAATAATTCTACTTGAATTTGAAAATACTGATACATAAAGGAGTTTATAAATCCATCGCTAGAATCTTGTCCATATATTGCTGCATTAATAATTAAGGGTTTCGATAGTCAAACAGTACATAACAAGTATAAAAATTAAAAGCATATTCTTTCATAGATTATGATCATAAGGTTAAAATGATATATTTATTGAAAGTGCAAAATTTTTCACTGGGATTAAAGAAATATATAATATCTCTAGTTTTAAACTATATTCCGCAAATTTTGCTTTTTACTTCACTTTGTTTCTTTGATGTATCCACCCTAAGCCAAAATAAAACAAACGAAATTCTTGATGGAATAGCTGTTGATTCTGAAAATTTACTCATCACTGAAACAGAGCACCAAAATGTAACAATTATAGCTGGTAACTTCTTGTCTGTTGTTATTTGCACATTTTTTAAGAAAAAAATACCAGAGTTTTTGTTACTTACCACAAAAAAATTTGTGTAATTCTAAACCGACTGAACTGGCAGCTGAATCATCAGTATTTTGATTTTAAGTCCACAACTTTCGGTTGTGAATTCTCAATTTTAATCGTTCATTGATTTTTTTTCAATAATTTTGAATTCTATTTTAATTATAGATCCTAGTAAAATTAACCTTTAGTATGAAAAATGATCCAGAACATTGAAAAATCTTAAATAAATCAAGCAAATTGTATGTTCTTTTTTTAAAAAGATATAAATTGTGCGCAACTTTAATGATATTTTTGTTCCTTTTTATTTATTTTCAATACATTAGCTATGAAGACCATTGAGAAAATCATAAAATAAATTACATTAAGAGATCATTTAAGATTGTCACTGTTTGTTATTCAATGAATACTTTAAGCATGATTTTCAGTACCCAGTCCAACTATGTTATTTTGACGATGTTTGCAATGTGTCTTCATGTGTAATTAGGCTTAGCTTATGTTGCAGGATCAAACAGACAGCCAAGTTCGTGGCATGGTGCATTGGTCAGTTACCGAACTTTCCAGAACTGTGTAGAAGCTTACAAGAAATATTTTGTCAACGAATATTCGCAAGTTATACCAATCTTTGTCCCTTACCTTATACACAGGATATCAGAAACAGAGTGCTGCTGGATCGGAAGCAATTCAAATTCAGATGCAGAAACGACAACCATTTTGATCTCTGGGGCTCATAGTAAAAAATCAAAAGATCGCATAGCCAAAGACTTGAACAAATATGGGACTATTAAAGAAATACGGTATTCAAAAAATCACGTTGAAGCGAAGTTCAAATATACAGTAGAGGCTTACGCAGCAGCCCTGGCTTTAGATGGAAAATGTTTTTACAGATCTAACCTCTGTACAAATATTGTAATGAATGAAAAAGAAAAGCACATACACCATGTACTCTTTAATAACTTTTGTAATAGTGATATCGGTTTTATATGTATGTGAAATCAATATCATTAAAATTAATTGCTTAAAAGATATTTTATGTTATATATATAACTATTTTGTAGGAATATACAATTATAATTTTATTTAATTTTGTACAAAATACACCCTACTAATTTATTTAAAATCAAAAAAGTGATTTTGCTGATTATTAGTGATTTTAGAATAATAATAAATGATGGAACATAAAATTTAGTTGCATCAATCTTTTTCTTTACACTTATTCGCTACCATGTATTAGCCATGTATTTTGTATTACCATTTATTAACCATGTATTTCGCATTACCATTTATTAACCATGTATTTCGCGCATTACCATTTATTAACCATATATTTCACGTTACCATGCATTAACAATTATTCTATCAAAAAGCAAATGCATATAAAAAACGTTCTATTTTACGAATGTAGAAAGTGTAATAACTAAAGAGAATTATATAAAATGTCTTCAATAAAAAGAAATATTGATAAACCAGAAACAACGAAATAGCCATTTTATACATAAATCTCATAAAAAATAACATATCAGACTCATTTCGAAATAATTTATAAATACTTATTCTTATTTGTTCTTTGAAATAAGGATTTCAAATTTGAAAATTCAATTATTTTCAGAAAAACAAGTATTTATTAATTATACAAGATAATTCATAGGATAATCATTCCTGTTTTTATTGCAGTTTCTTAAAAAAAATATAAATGATGACATTTTAGAAACTCAGACTTTAAACATAGAGTTTTTAGAAATAAAATAAAACTAAGTATGATGAAGCTGACAAAAATTACATTAATGTTTAAATGTTAATTCAATTACTGCAAATTATGCATTGTAGTAAGTGAATTAATTTTTAAGGTAAAATTGGAATTATTTCAATGAATATCAACCAAGATTTCTTCATGGGATTGAGAAAAATTATTTCAAAGATCTTCTTTCCCTTCCTTGTGAATTTTTAGCCTTCTTAAACTGCGAATCAAACTATACAAATTTTATTATAATTGAAGCTGACGTATGGTATTAAAACTAAAATATAAAGTATAATGGTTCATTTTAGTTGAAAGTTTTTCTTGTAATTGTTATATACGAGACCATACATCATACAAACCATACTGGATTAAAGGATTATAATAAATTTTTTATTTAATATAGTATCATAGGTTTTAAAAATGATTTATTATACTCAAAATTATTAAAAGTGGAATGAATACCCTAAACTGTATTTGATTTCACACTTTTTCTCTGAAGGAAAAATATACTTATTCTCTAATAATAACTTCTTTTTTTATAATAATTTCACTTATAAAAAGATTTAAATCAGAAATTAATCGTGTTTTGTTTAAAATACCACTGATATTTTTCTTAATTTTATAGTGAATTCGTGAGATGAGAACCAATATTATTCAATATACTTCAAACTAGAATTTTACTTTAGTATTTGTCTTTAAATATGATATCATTCTATAAAAATGATGTTTCTATAAATAATTGTAATAGTTTTTTGTTTATGTGAATAAAAAGTATTTAGTACAAAGAAAATAAAAAAAAAGTAATGACTTCTTTCTTTTTGTTCTTTACTGATTTATATACAGAGAGTCAAAAAAGATTCTATCAGAGAAAATAATCAAAAATTATCAGGATTATCTCATTTTACTCTAACAGGTATAATGAAAATTCTAAAACGGTATTTAGGGTGGTTGCTTGGTAAAATCCTTAAATGGCTTCATTTTAAAAACCTACGATATTGTTTTCAGTAAATCTTTTAGAAAAATCATTTGATTTTTTTTAGTTTAATGAATTTAGTTAGGAAAAAAAAAGAATTTTTCTTAATAATAAAATGAAAGGAAATCCGGAAACTTACTAAAAGTTAGATGAATCCTTATTTAAGCAAATAGTGTATCTAGCAACTGTCCATCGTTCGAAGAATTTGTTTAAAATTATATCTAACATTTTATAGAGTTTATTTTTTACGTTAGAATTTTTCACCTTAAAAACAATAAAAATAATTCGTGCATTGAAAAAGGCAATGAAGCACATAATTATACAAAGAAAATTATTTGCAGACAATCACTCTAACAATCACAATTGTAGCTTGTAAACTTCCTACTCTTTTTGATTTAAATTTTATCTTGTAATTGATTTACATTTTTCCTTCTTTTTTGACAGAAAATTAAATATTTTTCTTACTTGAAAACCATATGGAAAGGAAACCTCAAAATGGTTTCATAAAGAAACAATTTAATAATCATATGTACGCACAAAAAAAGTATGACGAAGTTCAAGAGATTTCACCTCCTTCAAGTTATGTGGCAAGGAAAGACCTTGAGAAAGGTCACATAAAATGTTCAAAGATCTTGAAAAATTAGCTACTGATAGAGTCGATTTTCATTCTCTTGGAACAAGGAACTATGGAACGTTTGCGGGGTGTCGGTGCTGCCAGAGTGTCGCCAGCACGCGTGAATCAACGGGTCCTACGACAGGCTGTGGTAGCCCGCAAAGCACGTCAAGCGAAGTTCTACAGCATGTGCTGAACCATTTGCCGTCGATTGGCTGCTAGTGGCCTGATCTCATAGCTTCCGTTAAAAATACTGCCATTGACTCGACAGCATAAACTTCAACGTCTGGAATGGTGGCGGATTAAAGCAAAGTGGACGACGGAATGGCACAGGATCATCTTCTTAGATGAGTCACGCTTCTGTTTCTTCAGTGATAGTCGCCACTTACGAGTGTGGCGCCGACGTGAAGACATGTCCAATTATGCAGCAAATGCGGAATGCCCCATCACGCGACAATTTGTCCTCATGATTTAGGGCACCGTTGCGTATGATTCCAGGCCACCTGTAGTTCGTATTCTTGGCACTATGTCAGTCCAACGGTACATGGATGGTGTGCTGTGGTCAGTGACACTCCCTTACTTTCAGGGTTTGCTCAATGTTCTTCATCAAAAGGATATCTCCCGACCGCACATTGCTCACATCAGTCAACGTATCCTGCAAGGTATACAGCTGCTTCTCTGGCCAGATCCAGTGCTAGACAGATCTCTCACCAATCAAACTGGTTTGGGATATGATTGGAAGCCATTTGCAGACCCTGCCTATCTCCTTCAGAAGACGCACTTTAACAAATGGTTTACAAGAAAAGGAGAGTCATTTCTCTGGACGCCATCTGTGCTCTCATTGGCTCTATGCCTCCATCTGTTGCTTCGTGTATCGATGTCTACAGTGGGCCTACAATCTTCTGACCCAGCCCTGTTCTCGTAATTTTATTTTGAATATCATTTCGAAATACAGACCACTCATTATTTGTTGCTGTCTCTCTGTTTGCCGAGTTTTACCACTTTCTGGCAACTTTTTTTTGTGTTGCATGTTTAATGTTGGGCAGTGTATAATGTGTAATTATAAGTGACAATTGTAATACACGACACATTTAAAGCATAGTAATTACAAATAAAGTAGACAGTTGTATCATATTCAGCATTCATAAATATATTTAGATTTTTAATCTGTATTCATATCTATACAGAAAAATATTTTAATGTTTCATCTATATTCATTAAATTTTGCTTTATTTTATAATTTTTATACCTATAGTAGAACTTACATTTATCAGAAAATTTAATATAAAAAGCAAAAAAGTGTATCTATATATTGTTATTCGCTGGATAATCTGAAAGTTTTAAACTACAATAATAAAACTCTCCAAACTTTTTTAGCCGGCACCTCAAAACTCCAAAGAAGAAATTTCCTGTAAAAGCATGTTTTATTTTAAAAACTGGCACAGCAGGATTAGTAACTTCATGTTCTGAATGCATGCAAATTTTTACAATTTTGAAAGCTGTGTTTTTATTTATTTGTTTCTAATCTAACCAAAATAATGAAATCAGTCAATTTTTACAGTCCGATCAAGTAAAAAAAAAATAAGTTCAAAGTTCGATAAACTTCTTCATCACTTTTTGATGTAAAATGCAAACTAACTTAACCTCTAGGGCAAACATCTCAAAAATCATTGACTTGAGTAAATGAGCTAACTTAAACTCTGAAACAAGTATCTCAGGGATAAGAATTGTGCAAGCAGATTGACACTTTCAAGGAAATTAAGGAATTGAATTTGATCTGATGTCCTAACACTCATAATTTAAAAAAATGTATCCATTTTCATTAATATGCCAATACTCTATGAAGAAGATAAAAATTTAATTTTGGAACTGACTGCTATATTCTTGTGTTTAGGATTCCTCATATTTCCGATAGGATTGTCGATGGTAGCACTGCATTACACAAGTTCAAGTGTCACAGTAAGCATGGCTTATAATTTGCCAGAAGATTTCATTGGAACTTTTTTAATGGGGCTTGGTACAGGATTTTTCTTGATGTCTTTCATGTATTACGCTTATACAAATCGTAGAGAATATCCTCAATAATTATAGAAATAATTCAGGATTAGGATATATATTACTTTCAAAATATTGTATTATAGTTGACTTAGTAAAACAGACAGACGTTACACTAATATAAAAAGCAATATTAATTTTATTAGTGATAAAATATAATAAATGCAACAAATGATTAGAAGAAGATACAGTCAACAAATCTGTCGTTAAAAGCTTAATGGATTATTTGATATTGATTTCTGCAGTTAATTTAATGATGTCATGTAAAATAATATGATTGCAAGCTTTTAAATTGGAGCGAAATTACACATTTACTTCTTACTCGTAAATTTTTTGGGCTCAGATGCCGTATAATCCAGCATGCCAAATTCGGAGTTTGATGAATTTTTGCCGGATTTCTTAAGTATGTAACGCTTTGGTTTTTACTACGCCATAGAGATGGGGACCTATAAGAATTATGCAGAAAATTCTATTTTGGCAACCTTAGTATTTACGTCATAGCTCACGTCACAATACGTCATCTTGACAACATTTTTTCATCGCCAAAAAAATTTACAATTCTGGATTATACCGCATCCGTGCTATTTTTTGTAGGATTCTGATTATTTGAACGATTTATTAATGATTCACTTTATACTTACATTTTTACTTCAAATTTTTAAAACAAAATTTACATAATAACAAAATTACTATCTGCTTCGAAAATCATTAAATAAAATTTTTTCAAGTATAAATTAATATGAATATAACTATGGTATATCCAATCAAGTGATTTTACACCAAATTTGTCATTCTTTGTTAATTTTTGTGTCATATATACGGTTTATTTTAAATGACAACAGCGTTAGAATTGCTTGGCGACGAAAAAAGTCACAAAGGTTGCCAATGGGGGATATATCCTACTAGATCCCTAATATGTTATAGCAGTCTAAAAGCATGATTGCATTTTAATAAAAGTGCCAAAAACATACTTAAGTTTCACACAGCATAAATATGCAAATAAAATAAGACAATATTTTTAATTGCACATACAATTTTGCTAACCAAAATTAATTTCATGTAATGTATAAAAGAATGCTGTTATTGGCTTTTACAAAAATTTTGATTAAAAAAATGTATAAAAGGAAAGTATTCAGACAGATGTTTTCGAATGTCATATTTTTGGATTTTAACCACTATTTAATTTTTTCATATTTCTTTTTCCCTTTTAGGACTTATTCATTAATTTTAAATAAATGACTTTTTTTTATTTATATGATACTCAATTCTCGTGTGACACTAGTAGGCAAATAAAATAAGGCAGAAGAATATTATGATGTAATATCTCATTACCCTCTGTTTATTTGAAGGATTTATCGAAATTTTTAGCTTAAAAATGTTTTTTCACGAAATTAAATAACAGAATTATTTCTTATATTTTATTTTATTTTACAACATTATTTATTTAAAAAGTCACAAAAATATAAATTCATTTTTATAACAGAGATTATCTTTCTTATGGATATAAACACTTTACAAAAATTCAATGGACATTATTATTTTCTTCTTATTTATTTCTATTTTTATAAAATATACTGAACACTGTTTCTTTAAAGATATATTTCTAAAATTTGAAAAAGTGAATTGACAGTTTTCAGAATACCGGTAATTTACAATGCCAGTAATCCTTTGAACCCGGAAGATCGCATGGCACTAACACCATCAGAGATCTCTTCCATTACTAAACAACTTACTTCTAAAACCTGGGCTGACCCTCCTGCTCACCCTTGGTACTTCCAAAGACATCCTGGAGCCGCTACAACATTTAAGGGCTCCAGAGTAAATCAGACGACGCTGTCTCGACTTCCTACTGGCCACTTGAAGAGTATGATTTTTGAGGACGGTGAAAGAAAATACCCATCATGCCCCAAGTGCAACAATGCTCCGTTTTGCCCGTAACACATCTTGAAGTACTTGGGGTTTTCTCGTGAGGAGGCTGTGAAAAGTCCACATCTGCTTTTGGACTTTTTGGCTGTCTATGATCTCATGGATCTGGTCTAGTTCCACTAGACCAGATGGGGATTAGTCCCACCACCACAATGCAATACGGCTTACTATATATTTTTTAATAAATTTAAGCAAATGCTTAAATTTATCTCCTAACTCCTAATGGAAAATTGAATGATGCACTTTATGATTACGTTATACGCCATCATAATTTTCTATACCCTTTGATACGAATGCAGCAGTGCTTTTTTTTTACTCAGATACATTGATCCCTTTCAATATGTTTCTCTTTGAAATTTTTTTATACAGGAAACTTTCAATTTGATTAAAAATACTTTCCCTTATTTATTTACTCTTAAACCTATGAAATCAAAAAGTTTTTTCATATAAAACTTCCTATTATTTTTATTCATTCCCATTATAAAAAGTAACTTTTCTAAACAGTATCTAAAACAAATTCTGACTCCTTCAAATTGAAGAAAAATACAAGCAATGCTTATAAATTTATAATAATATATGTACATTTAGATAGATAGCTACTGATGCATAAAATCTTTGATTAATTTTTTGTCTGTAAAAGTTCTCAAAATGATTTGCTGTTGCATGAGCTGCACTAAAGTTGTCATAAATTGCTGCTTTTCATACTGCATTCTTTTTAGGCAATAACTGTTGAAATTTCAACATTCATATTTTTGCAACAGTAGGTTTAATGTAAATTTAAAGTAATTCAGAGAACGAATCTCAAAACTATTTTTACACGTTATTTGAGGACTTAAACTGTCTAGTTGCCAATTATATTCGTCGCTTTATTAATTCATTCCAACGATAAATATTGATACCTTCTTTGCTTTTTAATATTAGTGCCTTGTTCAATATTTATACATCTCCAAATAAAAAAAATGGACGCAATTTATTATATATATATATATATATATATATATATATATATATATATATATATATATATATATATATATATATATATATATATATATATATATATATATATATATATATATATATATATATATATAATGTATTTTTCACTCTAAACTAAAAACTTTGAGAGCTTAAACTCTTATTTATTTCCCAAGTTGTTTTGTGTTACATTAAACATAATCAGAAATTTCGCAAATACTCAAACCTTTTAGAAAACTTACGATGCAGCAGAGCATTTCCAAAACTCTCTGAATTCTAAAATCATATTTGTGTCTGAATCTTCTTTCATGTCTGAGCCATAGATTTGTGCTCAAGATGGATAGTTTCGTTCCGAAATTTTATGCATAAGTTTAAATTGCATTAATTTCATTGATGAATTAGTAAATACTAAAACTTGTGGCTTAGAAGTTGTTGAGGCAATAAGACTGAAAAGTATAAAAATCTCTGAACTGTAAAAAGAAATTTTGGTTACTTGCCGTACGTAATCTTCACGAATTCACTCTATATTCTTGAAGATCTTGTTTTAATAAAAAATTTCGTGAAATAGATTAAGTATTCCTTTTATTATAGCTTCTTATACATTTTAAAATATTCCATCTCACGTATCTCAGTTAACTCTTCCTATTACCTTTAATTAAGAAATCGTGAATTAACAAAATGAAATTAAGCTGGTGAATTGTCGATGAGAGTAGTAGCTTTAGGGCGCGCGCGATCTCGAACATTTATTAAATTATCATAATTATGCGTTAGCTCTTCTAAAATAAAATCAGGAATGTTGTCATTTATTAATATAAGAATTTTAAAATTCATTAGAAAATCTATTGCTTTAATTATTATCCACACCATTACACAGTCCTCTAACATCAAACAGAAATTCAAACTTTAATGTGTCCTGTAGCCTAATAAATGCTTTAGTTACTTTTCTCTGAAGAAAAACAAATATTATTTTCATTGCTGTTTAAATGGCCTTCTATGTAAAACCAATAAGATATTCAGGATCAAACCGACATGTCTTATTTTTTTTAATAAGTCTTTGAATCAACTTTTGCATGTCTCATTATTTCTGATATTTATTAAAATGGGCTTGAATATGAGTGGAACGAAATATATCATATTGCCATGTTTAAGTTCCGGTTATTAATTCATTTTATTATGTAGGTGAATTATTGTGGTGGTGAATTACAGGGTGGGTGGCTTTGTACTTAGTATAAACTCAACTTTAGAAATCCAAAATACTTTGTATCACATGTTGGTGAAAGAGACCCTACAAAGATATTTGAGTCAAGCATTTCATAGAAAGATCTTGAACAACGAAACAATCTTGACTAATATTTTTGCTTCCTATTCTTTCGATATATTTATCTTTTAATTCTATTATTATTTGTGATACAATGTTTTCTCTTTGGATTTGTAATACAAAAGATCTGTCTCAATTAATTATGAGTAAATTTGTGGAGCAAAACCTGATATTAAAACTTTGAATAATAATGCAATTATAATAAAATATATCCAAAAAATACAGAAGCAAGATAAGCAATTGCGGAACTAGTTTGATATCCCCCCTTGGGACATTTTTTTCGTCGCCAAGTTAAGTGCATGTTTTTTAAGACGGGAATTCCCCTAAAATTAAAAAAATACGCATTTTATAAAATTTTAAATCACATAATAGTATAAAAAATCTAAAAAAGTATTTCTGGAAAATAAATAAAAAAAATTTTTTTTGTTGAGTTTGTCTTCTCTACAAAACAACTGGTAAAAGAGATAAATAAATAACATTAATTTGCTTAATATGACGTCAAGTTCACATGTCGAATATGCTCCGTGATATTATGGAAAAATATATAAGAAAAATATAATTATAAATTAACAAAAATATATAAGAAAAAGATAATAATAAATTAAAAAAAGAAATTGGAAAAAAAGAACAGTTTACAATGTTTGGACGCTGGTGACAACGAAACACAACAGCAAAGGTAGAATAAAAAGTGCGAATGAAAACGAAGACTTCAATACTGTTGCCACTGAAAAGAACCATATAAATGAGGTAAAAATGATGTAAAACACTAGAAAAACCAAATTTGGCAAAAATAAAATGTGAAAAGTAGAAAAGCTCAATTTGGCAACACTATAATCAAAACAAAGAAGCTAGATTTGGCGAGAAATCACTTGGGGGTATTAAACTTGCACAGCAGTTGCTTACTGCCGTATACTTTAAGAACAACAAAGGCATTTGAACTGTATTAAAGAAAAAATACTAAAAAATTTATGTTTCGAGTAACTGACAGTAAAAAATAACGGAACTATATAAATTAAATAAACAACAATAATTGACATTACATGATACAGATTAATTGTATAATATTCTGAGCTAATGCTGCTTGCAAATTCTCTAAGTTTATTCATTGATTTTTTTAAACCGGATTAGGAGTTTACGTATTTAAATTTATTTGCAGTTGTCTACAGAAATGTTAAACTAATTTAAATGCAATGTTTCGTTATATATTTGCAATACATTTTCAACTTAAGCAAAAAGATGTGTCACAGATTAAAGAATTTTATTTTTTAAACGAAAAGAATTGCGCATTTGTGGTAAGTCTGATAAGCACCATCAAGAAAATAGTGTCATTTTTTCGCTTGCTATCCGATCCTATTAGAGATGGCTCACTGCAATTGCCATTCACCCATTTCATTGGTGTTTCATTTCAAATTTTCTCATGGGCTCGACTACCAGCAATCTATGCATGAAATAGCCATTGTTTTTTTGTTTTTTTCTACCGCATAACATGTTCGTCATCGGTTGGTGATGAATTGATTGATGACTGATGGTGGTACCATATTATAAGGTAAAAATTATGGGAAATATTTCTACATCTTAAAATTTCTGGCCATATTTAAAAATCACTTCTGTTGTTTATTTGTGCATTTAGCATTCTTGAAATGTCCTTGTTTTGAATATTTTAATTAGTATTATCAATAAATTAGTACAAATTTATGTAGCCTTTTCAAATGCATATCAATTCTAAATGGAAAAAGTTTTGCTTGCTTGCCTGAGAATAATGACCATTCCTGTTGATGGTAATGTCAAAAAAACTTCTCCAAATATCTCCAAAAATTTAAAACTATACACTTTAGAAAATTGGTTTTTAAAAATGGAATTAGGAATAAAATTTCGAGAACTGAATAGGGAAAAGAAGAGTATTGAAATCACTACTTTCCGAATACGACTCAAAACATGTTTTGAACTAGGACGAGACAGGTTTGTTTTTAAGATCTTACCTGAAAAAAACATTCTGTTTTAAAGTTGATAAATATAATAGGGGTAAAAAAAAAGCGAAGCAAGTTCGCAGCAGATATGTATGAGACAGAAAAACTATACCTCGGTTTTTTACAGCAAAATATTTAAAGCCTAGATGTTTAAAAAATGTTCAACTACCAGCTGAATATCATACTAATATTAAAGCTTGAATATTTTGAGAGCATCTATGAAAATGAATAAGAGGCTTAGAAAGACGGGTTTTTTTTAAAAAGGTTTGTAAGTAATTCCAATTACGGATAATTACCTAGCTCAAATTAAAGTTCTGGGTCTTAAACCTATCCGTGTGGAGTTTCATCTACTTAATGGTCTAATAGCCCATGGATCGATATAATCAACAACTTCAAGAGTAAATATCATAAAGTACTTTGGAAAAAAATGATTATGGGCTTGTAGTTGGAGCTGACTTTGAAATTGACCTACAACAATGCATTTGCCAATCAATGCAATGTATACTTAGAATGATGATGAATGAAAGGCAATTTTAAGAGCATTTCAACATTCAGGCTTTATTTAAGAAATCACTGCAACTGAAGAAAGCCAAGGTAATTTACTTGATGTCTTAAGCGAAGATGAGTCACATATGCATGAACTCCAACAAAAAACCTCTTTGCTGCTTGAAATTCCTTTCGAGGAATTCTAGAATATAGACTGCAATGTGATATGTAGGCAAGAAATATTGGATGATAAAATTATTGAGAATATAATGAAAAAGAATGAAAAAAGACCTTTCGGATATCAAACAAGAAGAAAATAATGTAGCGTGAAAACCTTTTGCAAAATAAAAAGAGGAATTTCTAACAGAACTAAGTTATTTTTCGAAGGCTAAAAGCAAAATGGTTTTATTTATTCAAAATTTGAAAAAATTTGTTTTTAAAAATGTAGTTTTTAAACAGAGAAAGTGATTACTTTGATGGATTTTTTCATCAATAAAAACAAAGTAAGTATTTTTCTAAGTGTGAATCTTATTTTGCATATGTTTCTTATAGTGCCTTCTAAATACATCTTATATTTAAAAAAAAAATAAATAAAAAGTATTTTGGTAAAAAAATAAAATTTAATAATCTAATATATTATTTTTCTATTAATGCTGATATCTGCTTATATATTTTGCAAAGTTGACATTTTTGCAGAATTTTAAGTAAGTTTGAATTTAAATTTGATTTTTTCTATTGTTTACATTACAAAATCAATAACAACGGAAAAATATGAAAAATATCAAAGTAAGACTATAGAATCAAATTTTTAATCAAAATCTAACTCTCTGAAATGCAATAGAATCAGTATTTTGAGAATATTATAAAAGCAAGAATTTTTTATTATTTGGTTTAAAATATTTTATTGGAAAAAAGTTATATTTACAAAAATGAATCTCTATCACAATTTAATGCTTTATATTAAATTATCTGTAATGAAAATTATTAAAAAATTACATCATTTAGTTACCTTAATTTAATTTTTAAAGTCAAATTTCTGAAGGAATTGAATATTTAATAATAATGATAACTCATAAAAGGTTAAAACGTTACATTTAAAGAAGCGAACAGATTATAACAATGAAAATATTTTAAAATATCTAATTTCGCAAGTTAATTTCTCCTGAAGAAATATTTAAATATGTCATTGAAAAATCCTGAATTTACAGTAATTTGCTAATTAATATTTTAATTCCTTAAAATATTAAAAATTGAAAAAGCATAATACATTATTTCAGGAAAAGTTTATTTAAAATATTTTTCATAGTGTTCTTAAATTTTTAAGGACGAAAATACTTGATAGATTTGTGTTGTCACTTTTAATTAAAAGGTATTCAAAATACTGAAATAATATGTAAAAACTATATTGATAAATATAATGCTGTGACACAGTCTTTAAGGGTAAAATTTATTCATTATACACCTTAAGTACTATATTTATACCTTATGAATTATAAATTTCCTTATCCCGATACTAATAGCAGTTATTAGAGCAATTAATAACTTTTTCAATGCAAATATTTTTGATTCGCTAAAAAATTCTGGCTAAGTTGTGCACATTGAAAAAACAATTTTGTTGGCATACCTGAAATTATTTTCATTGATAAAAAATAATTTCCTCATTACATAAATAGGCAGAAGTGAAGTGTAATTTAGATAGCATAGAACCTGTACTACCAGTACTTATGAAAGTAGCTATACTCGAAATAAGAGAATCTGTCTATAATTCATCTGACCATTTGTCACAATACCATCGTCAACTGCACCAAACAACTTACTATGATACTCACTGAGCTATGATGTGATACTAACTGATTATTGTCAAACAGCTGAATGGTGGTACTATTCTGCCCTGTGACCAAAGGGATATACAAGTATAATGTAATACTCTATGCATTATATAGCTGCCTATTTCCGATGAATTTCTAATGCCTAAATCAGTTGTCCAATCATCGTCTGGCATTGAGTTCTTTTAAAATATGTAAGCTGATTAATTAAATTTTTCACTTCCTCAATGGACAATTTCATTTCCTCGTTGATCAGTGAAGCATTTATAATCAAGTGTACATTTTTCTTAGTTACTAATATTTCATTCCACTCCCTCTCAAATAATTCCTTTCTCAGCTCTTGAGGGACTTAAATAAGGCGGAAATAATTGAATTTAGATAAGTGTAAATTTTAGTTTGTGACACCTTGAGATAATTAGGAATGAACTGATCTCTGGGAAATATTTCTGTGGATCATGGAAATCAGGTTCAAAATTCTAACGATCGTTGTTGTAAGAAATATTTATTTTATGAATACCTGAATAAAAAATATACAATATTATCTCAATCACATTAAAATATAAAATGATGTTTAAAATGGATGTAGGGTTTTTAATGATTTTTTCCATTTTCTCGCCATACATTATCGCTTAATATTATAGTTTATATTACAACGGAAGTTGGAAATTCCATGCTGGATCGTTGGATACATTAAAAGGTTTTCAATTAAATCTATAACTAATCATTGTTTTATATGAAAACCTTTTTTTCTTACAACTTACAAACAATTATTTTTGATAATGTCTTTTAATTATATATTTCATTAATCTAAATGAAATAATTGGTTTGTGGTGGAGTCCAAGATAAGTAAGCTGAGAGATATTTAAAAGACAAATGTTGCTATTCACAGTATCCAATCGAGGAATTCTGAAGATTCAGGAAAAATTGAATAACTATGAAGCACCGAACTTTGTACAGTAAAGTCTCCAATTACTATGAAGGAAGGATGAATATTTGATAAGACGCTATGGAATAAAGAACTTGAAAATTTACCCTGTGGCACGAATAAATAAAGTAAGTTTAATAAAATAAGATAAGATTTGGCTATAGTAATTTTTACAGCTAAAATTTTTGTATCGTTATCTTCTGAGCGGGATATATTTAAAACTTGCACAGGTAGAGACTTATCAACTGCAAAAAGAATAACTCCATCACGGCCATCTTGCCCATCTAGTCGAATTATTGTTTTATTACAAATTTGAAATAAGTTGGAACTTTTAAGAAACGTTTCTTGAATTGCTATGACACCGGAAGATTGAAAGTACCGAAGTTTTACACACGGGCGTTTAGATAGAATGCTTCTTGCATTCCAAGAAATTAAATTGAACATTAAAGAAAACAGAAAAACCTGAACAGTTACAAAAAAACCAAAAAAAAGTGCGTTCGTAGTACAAGAATTTTTTATAAAAATTATGAATGTTTTTTACGCCTTCTTCCTGACTCAATTCTTTCTTCAATGTTAGGTTCTGCAAATTTAATATTTGGTTGAGGAGACTTCATAATAGGTTGTTCGGGAGATATAATTTGCTGATTCACAGAATTATTTGGACTGATTTTCCTTGACTGGATAGATCTTGCACGGCTGTTTTTTGGAGGAGATCTAAAAACTGATCTTGCTGGATTCGAACATGTTCGCATACATTCTTTCATGAATGAGAACATTTGTTGAACAATTTAATCTTGTCTAGCTTGTATCGTAGGTAATTTTGTTTCATATATAGAAGCCATCTCTCAGTCACTACTTTTTTAACAATATCAGTTATTTCAATTTGATTCGGCCAGAAAGTAAGATGACTTTTGGTTACACTGGAGTAACTGGTTTTTAAAGATTTATTATAACGTCTTCTCACCTCAATCAATGGAAGGTGACTCATGCTTTTAAAATGTAAGAATTGTTTTCCTTCAAGAATCGTAGGGCAGAAAATGTCATTAACTGCATGATTTCCCTGACAGTTTATACATTTAGGTGTTTCATTGACATTGGGAGAGTCTTTATGGAATATTTCACAGTTTTTACATAGAAAAGATGTCTTGTTTGCATTTATTCGTTCGTTATAGCATTTTCCACATTGACAAACGTTTTCAATAAAGAAAGAAATTGGAATGATGAACTAGAATAAGATAATAATTTGAAGTAGATGGTGTCCAACGACGCTCACTAAAATATTTTCGCTTAGTTCTTCAGAATTCTTTTTTGTAAATCTTTGTAAGCTTAATATCGTTAAGCTATATTTTATGCAATTTCTGCTGCAACCACAGATGTAAAAGTAGTTAAACTTTTATTTTCTTATAAGAAATCTTGAAGATATGTATTCATATTTGAAACATGGCTTTAACATGTACTCCAAGAATGGTGGTTATCTTGCCTATTTCTACAACAGTACCTGGACAATTTGTTTCGAATAGAAGCTTATCTTAACGGATGTGTTGAACTTGTATTCTTTTCTTGTGATTCTTTATAAGTTGAATTATTTCTTGCTTTAAAATGTAAAGCTTTTTTGGAATAGATGCAGTACCATCAGTGGGAGATAGGAAAATTAAGAAATTAGTAATACCATTTTCCGGAGCTTACTGCATTAGTTGTGGAATAGAATTTTTGAAAGTCAATAATCTTGGAGTGTTTATTTTTGGAATGCGCGAATCGCAATCCGTATACATCATTTCAGTCTCCACTTCTGTCATTTTGAATCCATAATAAAAAAAAAAAAACAACATAAAATATATAAAAAATGAAAAAATAATAAATTAAAAATTTTAATAATAAAAATAAATGAACAAAAAGCTTAGTCAATCACACACTAAGCCAAAGTCCGATGATAATTTTAACACGATTAAAGGGATTAAAGAAAACATTAAATAATGACAAAATTATCAGAGTTCAAAATTTACGTATTTCGCAATTTAGAATACAATCTGCTATTTTTCATTAATGTATAGTAATTATCTCTGTTGCAAAGTTAAATTTTAAGTACGTAACAATAATTTTACACCAGTTTGAAATTTCAAATGAAATGTATATAGGTAATATTACGCTACATTCACTCCACTTCCAAACTGTAGATTGTTAGTTGTTTATATAGAAGGTAAGAAACAACACAACAACTAAATTTTATAAAATGGGGGTACCGAAATTTGTGTTCTGCTTTACAGTATTCTGGTTCTAGTTTAATGTTTAATTTAAGTTATAGATACAAAATATACACTGACATGTCATGATGTGCGTCTGAATGATTTATAAATTCGTAAGTATTGTCATGAAAATCATTTGATTGTCAAAGTTAGCTTTAGAAATTTGTTTTTGCGTCTAATTTTTATTTTAATTTTGATGTATATAAATTGGTGGAGTATGAATTATCAAAATATTATTTATTTATAAAGTACCATTCAAGATCAATAAAATCAGGATTTCTACTAATATGAAATTTGTAATTTTGTGATGATGTTAAAAAATTAATTTTATTCTAATATTTTTTTCAAAGTGTTTACTATGCTGTTCAAGTCAAAATGAAATCGATTTTAAAACACAGTACGTATTTTGTAGGAATATAAATTATCGTATCTTAACATTGACTTCCTTAAATTTCTTTGAGTTTATTTTTTAAGTTGCATGAAAATATTTTCAAGATTATGTAATATTTATTTTGGGCTTTTTTTTTTAAAGAATTGTAATCATTTCAGTATTTTTATTATTAAATTTCAGATGTACATATTATTCTAGAGAATATAAATGCACTTTATATAAAATTGGCACCCTCAAAATTTTATAAGCACTTTGAATTTAAAAATTTCTCAATGGATACTGAAGACCTTATATGACACTTAATGTTATTCATTTACTCCTAGGTGCATTTGAAAGCTAAGTACATTCAGTATGAGAGAGATGTCCTTATTACCAAACATCTCATGATCAAAAACTGTTTCATGTCACAATGATTATAGACAACTGCAAAATTTCATGCATCATTTTTGTATTTGTTGCAAATCAAAGTGTCTATTTGTTAATTTTTTCTGAAAAATCAATTAATAATGTTTGTGTGTATTTAAACTTTTATATTCCTATATTATTTCATTGTTCAAACAATTTTTTATGCATAAAATCATATTTTATCATGCAAATTAGTTTAAGGCCTTTATGTATTATCTGAATCTTGCCTTTTGACGCATTTGTTTTGTTAATGTAATTTAAACTCTTTAGCAAGGTAGCATAGTGTATAAAAATGACAAAATGTATTGCATACTCTTAATGGCTTCACAGAAACATTGGTTAATGTTTATGATAAGGTTTTGATGATAAAATATTTATGTAATATAAGTTAAACAAAAACAGAAATGGGGAGTGGGGGGATAAAATCATGACATCATGAATAGATAAAATCATAACACAAGTTTTTTTAACAGGAAAATACATCATATAAAATTAATATCAATGAACCAGAAAAAAATTTTTCTTGTATTTATTTGTAACACAAACTTCCTTGATAGAATTAATTGTGAAATATTGAAAACATTTCTATAATTTTTATAAAGCATTGTAATGGTGATAATAATGAATACTAAAGTATAAATAGAATAATATATTCCTTTCATAATTTTCTTAGAGGAAAATTCATTGCATATTTTTAAAGAACTGTGACGTTTTATAGTATATTGTTTTCTAGTCTTTAATGTTATCAATATAAGTTTTTAATGTAAGTGCAATAGAACACAACTGGATAAGGTGTAAACCAAAATATAGAAATATCTATAATTTTATATACATAGAAATTATGAGTAATGTATACCTAAAGCTATGAAAACAAATATTTATTGACTTAACAATAGCATACATTTTAAAACTATTTTAATACATTTACATATTTGATCAACCTTTTCACATCTATAAGTTTAAAGGTAAGTGTAGTTATTGATTATTTTATAATGATTGACATTTCAGTATTTGACCTTTTTCTTGGTGATCATATAGAACTGGCAATATTTTCCAGCTCAAAAAAATTTTAAATCGTAAGATTTTTTTATCAACTGTAGATTATATTTCACATAAAATTATTGTATATTGTTATTTCTTAAGACAAAATTACTTGAAATACATTACACTTTTATTTAGACCATATGCATTTCCACAGTTGAAATTTTAATACTATTAATGAATTCCAAAAGCATGATGCATCAATAAAACTTTAAACTTCTTAAATGTTATATAATTATTATTCAAAGAAATATATGAATTATTCATACCATGTTCTTGTTTTTCAAAATATATATAAAAAAATGTGTGGAAATTTTTGCTTAACAGTTTCTTTAATTTTATTCTATCACTAATACAATATAAGAATTTATTGATGAACTTACTGTGAAGTTATTCATTAAATCTTAAAATGATTTTTATAATATCCATATTATTTTTAAAGATCATTCATGAAATCCCAATAAAATGATATTTTGTATTTAAAAATAGGTAAAAAAAAAAAAAAAACTAACTGTGCAGATTTGGTGCAATTTCCAATTTTTGCACCAAGGGGTTCACAGTTATCTCTCCAACTAAAATTACATCACTACGCCATATCCATTTACCAAATACAGATTGCGCTTGAATTTCAACTTTGCAGTAGCGCATTATTTTAAACTCCAAACACCAAAATTTTAATATTTCATTATAATTACTTACTATAGCGGTATTAAAATACTCATAACTAGAAACTAATTTCCCAAAGATTATTTAATAAAAGAAAAATATAAACTAATTATCACACAGTCTACAAAGGGTGACATTGTTGCAGAACAGCACTATCTACCACGTAGACAATCAGGCATTAAAGCTAAATCTATAATATAAATAAAGTATATTTTTATGAAAACTTGAATTTTAAATAACCAAACGGTAGCATCCACCTTAAAAAATCATAGTAACAACTATATGTTTTGATCATACACATGCAGAAAATAATTATTTATCTATCAAATTGGTATTGAAATATTTGAAATTAACCATTTCCTTTATAGAATGTAATTCAGTTTTATTCATAGAAAATATAATTTATAAATGTCTTGACAAGATTTATTGAAATTCATAGTTTTTCAAGTTATCTAAAAATATGTATGCACAAATAAATAAAGTTGTGATTATTGGAGTAGTAAAAAGTGTCATTTGAAGGGTTTGATTCCAAGATACTGGCAATGTTTGATATTGATTGTAAAGTTGTCCATATGCTATAGATATTCTACAATTAGTTATGAATGTCAGTTGCCAGCAGTTTTTATAAGTTATCAGGAAGTAACTAATGCCTTTTAAATATAAAAATGTTTCGGGAACAATGTTGAAGGTGTCAAGATAGTTAGGTTACAGGAGGAGTCTTTATACCTGTAGAGAGATAGAGAATATGTGGAAATTAGATTGGTGAACAGAGAGATAAGATCATAATTCATTGGAGTCAAATGCTTTTCAATGATAGTCTTGATTTAAATCTAGATAGAGTATGACATCTAACATTTTATATATTAAAATGAAATTATATATATATAGCCGACCAATGGCTGAGTGGTTAGTATTCCTGACTCTTGAGCTGTGGGTCCCGGGTTCGAATCCCAGTTCGAGCATGGATGTTACTATCTCTCTGTGTTTCTTTGTCCTTTCTTGTGTGTTGATGTATGAATGTGGCCCGCCCTATAAAGGGGTCTGTGGTGGTATGATGTGGGTAATGCTACTCGCCTCCGTGACTTGGTTCACAGGTGCCCGCTGGGTAACGACAAATGAGTAGCACTTTCCGGCCTTGTTGTGGCGAAGGGTTAGTCACCCAAGTGCTCGCCGTTATTAAATATATATATATATATATATATATATATATATATATATATATATATATATATATATATATACACAGGAAATTACCATAATATAAAATATTATGAAAGATTTTAGACTAAAATTTTAAGGCTGCAATGGATATATAGACCTGATGTCATTTTGAATGCCATCTATGTCTAAAAATCTAGATAGAGACTTTTTGCCATATTTTATGTTGCAGTCATTAAGAATTCTTAGTATGCTATAATCCATAATCCGTACAATTTAACTTGTTGAAATCATGCTTGAATAAATAATACATTATTTTGAATGATCAGTGTGATTTTCAGATCTGAATTTGATACAATATGTACAAAAGAATTGAATGATACATTATGGAAAATCAACTATTTGCTGTTCAAAAATTCTCCTTCTTAAAGAAGGGCAAATGATTTTCCTAACTTTTATTTTGATAATCTTATGAATGAAAAATAAATATACCACAATCTTATTTTGTGAGAATTGTATATTAAAACTCTTGAAACATTCTCATAGTCTTTTTAATATTTCAAAGAGTTCAAATTTCTTTTAGATTTTTGTTTCTTATTTTGGTAATATATTTTAATAAATATATATTTTACCATTCCTATGCCCATTCATTTATCTTTTACGATTTATTGTACACACATATGTATATATATGTGTGTGTATATATAATGAGGCTAATGCTTTCACTGAAATTACTTTTTTCATATATATTAGGTATAGAAATTTACTTTTCTGTATATCATTGTTGAGGACTATTTTAATTGCCATAATGTAAATCATTGTTATGAAAGCAAATGAAATGATAATTTTGAAAATTTTTTATTATTTATTTTTTTTTAATATAACTGAAATTCTATAATGTTTTGATGGACTTACTCCCTTTATTTAACTTTTTAGTTTTTTGATAACTATATATTTATTTACAGCAAATATCTATTTAAATTACAGTATAAAAAATTGAGGTACTTATAAGTTTAAAAAATTTTTCAACTTCTTATCTTTGATTTACAAAATTAGAAAAATAGAGTTTATGGCTTATAAAACTTTTTATGAACTTATCAATAGCAAATTATAATATAGCTTTACCATACTTGTGTGTAGAAAATTTTCTGTGTAATTATTTATGTTTTAAGTTGAAAATAATATGTATATGTTTGCATTTAAAATGACATGCATCAACAACTTCATAAGTCCATCATTCATAAAAACATTCCCTTTGTATTTACTATTAAAATATTTTAATTGTTTTAAATATTTAAATGTGTTAATGAAAAATCTGTATCTGATGAATGCATTTGGTAATAGGTACTCTTAATTAATGGACTTAAAAATAGCAAATTAACTGTGTGATGAGTTCTTAATGAGTTTTCTCTTCTTTTCCTTAGATTTATAAGATTCATATCATGAAGTTTACTGGAGTATTGCAAGCTTTTCTAACGTGCTGTGATGTGCAAAGGAACTGATGCATTGATGCATCATTTATCTTTCAAACAATGAAATATTCCTTGAAATGCTATAAACTTTTCCCTCCACCTGTAGAATAACTTCTGTTTCATCTTCTGAAGTCAAAAGAGTTCTTCAATGGGGGAAATAGCCTTCTACCGCTCTCAGTACAAGTATGTGAAGGGAGATGATTCTGAGATATCCTTGGAGGTGGGTGATATACTTGAAGTGAAGAAGCCATTCCAGTTCACCTTAGAAGGCACTGAAGAAAATCCAGAAGGTTGGATTTTAGGTAGAAATCAAAGAACAAATGAATCTGGTTATTTTCCTGGTACGTTTGTAGAATATTTGAGGACTGAATTGCTAGCTCCTCCCACTCCAGTCCCACAAAGACCAGTTCCCCGCCCAGAGCCTGTGACACGTAACATTGAAGAAAATAATGACTCTGGGTACCTAGGATCTCCAGGTAATTTATTCACTGAAGTATGTCTGCTAATTTTTCTATTTATGCTGCCACCATCAAGCTTTTTATGATACATTTTATTATATACTGCAGTGTATTTAAATATTAATAACAAGACTTATAATATCTAAAATATATTGTGCTATTAAATTTTAATTCTTAAACTTTTAATTACTTTATGCTTTTCCATTTCAATGTGTAGCTTTTGTATTAAGTTAAATGCATTAATTAAATGTTTATTTTAATATATTTGTCTATAAGATGAGAGAAAGGTTAATATTTTGAAACAGTTTTAATCTAATAAAAATGTTTAAATTTTGTAATTCTGGAAAAGGATTGCATGCAAAATGTATTGTCCTTTATATTTTGAAAAGTACTTTTTTTGATAATGAATAACATAATTTGATGTTGAATTTAATCATTTAAGGAGACTCGAGATCACTTTTTAAAAAATACCTGTTGAAAAAATAAAATTCTAAATCAATTTCATTTAAAATAAATATTTTATATTCAGCTAATTTTATTTGTAATTTGTTGTTGTTTAAATGACTTATATGATGTAAAATTTTTAATAAAATTGACATAACTATTTACTTCAAATAAAGTAGCTTTCTGCTATTTTTATATATTTTATGGTTATATTATGCATTTTAAACAAAACAGCAGACTTCAATTGATAATTTTTATGATGCATTTACTAAATATTGTTCTTTAAAGAAAAGTTCTGAAGGAAAGATAATTTTCTTATCTAGTGAAAAAAATTTAACAAACTGAACTAATGAAAAAAATAATAAGCAATTTACGTTTTTAAAGTTCAGAAGAAATTAATGAGCAAATAAACTGAAATAGTATACATACATACATACACAAATAACTCATTTATTTATCTTTGTTTTTTAAATTTAGTTTACATTTTTGAAAAATTTTAAAAGTTAGATACATTATTATTTGTTAATTGAAAATGTATATACTTATTTATTGTATCCCTTATCAGATATTAACATTAATAAAACATAAACATTTTTTAATACATAGGTAATTCAGTTTTGTTGAATTAGGCTAAAGAAACATTGTTTCATATTTCATTTATTTACCTTAATTTGAAGAAAGCTGTGTCTGATAATATAGTTATGTATGTTATGTAAAAAGTACATTTATGTAGAAATTAACTGGTATTTATTTTTAATGTATAAATAAAATAATTAAGATTTATTACTAAATATAATGGTATTTTGATGATGCGCTGGTTTCATTTTTTATCATAATTTAAAATCTAAAAGTGTGCGATAAGGATTTTTTCATTAAGTATAATTACACTTCCTGCAGTTTATTTCAAACTAATTAAAAAAAATTATGTCTTAATTTTATTTTTGTTCAGAATCTGCTCTTTTTCTGTTTACATCATATGGCAATTAAACTATTGTTCAATTTACAAGCAATGTAAATGAGGAAATATCAGAATCAAAATGAAAAATGAAACTATTTTAACAGTTTTGTTTAATTTGAGAGTGCTTGATGCTTGTAATGTAAAGTGTTGTTTCTAATTCCTCATATAGATACATACATAGAAACACTCATAGAAACAACACATAGACATCTCTCACATAGAAACAACATAAAGTGTTGTTTCTAATCTTTCATATTGTCTGACTCTGTCATATCAAGAAAACTGCTGATTTTAATGAAATCCGATACAAGAAATAGATAATTATTAATATTTTTCAGTTCAGTCCAAGATGTGCTGAGATGATGCATGTTTTGCTAGCATTTAGAGCAAAAAGAAAGATTGCAGCCCTCAGAATAGGAGACTTTTTAGGTCCTACTAGCAGATCAGGACAAACATGTGTTAACCTGTCTTTCACAAGGAAGAGATTGGGAAAGTCTTGATCTTTTGTCTTTATACCACCTGTATGGCGGAGATATTAGTCTTTCTTTAATTTGTACCCTTTGCCTCGACAGTAACTCCAAATATGTAAGCTCTGATGGGAAAAGGACAAGATAATCTATTCCACCCTTTCCAATAGTGTTGATCAATGTATTTCCATAGATATTGACATTAGATTGAATTCATTGTAAATGTACTTTGTGCTGGTGAGAGATGAGTTTTATATTTTGTAGGATAGATAAAAGCTTTTTTTATATCTCCTATGTGAGCTCAGGTTTTGAGATGTTGAATTGATTTCCTCCTGTTAGATAGAATCCAGAGGTCTTTGTTGTTGCTCTCACGTATGACTCTAATCCTATTTTCATTGCTATTAGCTCACTTTGAAACACAGAACAGAAATATGGTTTAAATTGTTTTATATAGTATTTTTCTTAAGTTTTTTTTATCCTGTATCAATTCCACTGTTTGCTCATATATCCATTTTTCTGCTCTCAGTATGAATTGTAATATCATTAAAGGAATTGTTTTCACATGATTTTACGAGCCCATTACTTAAGTAAGTTAGGAATACAGTCATTCTTATTAAAAATAGCAATGAAACCATCTTGAAAACTAACAGTGTTACTTCCAAGTATTTAAATTACAGTGAATATACAATGAGGTTCTATATATTTTACAATTAACTCTGTGACTTTACTAGACTGAATGGATTGTTTTTCTTTAGTCTTTGATTGCATGCACAGTAATTAGTAATTTTATTATTCTGGTATATACTGGAAAGTGTTTTGAAATGCTTGATTAGTCTGCCTTCTGAAAAAAAAGTCGTATATCTGCTTCATAAAGGGCAATCTCCTACAGGGAGCTTTCTGTCATTTCAGTAATTATACAATTAGTATTAAATTGGACCTTTCCCCAGTTTGTTCAATTTAATAACTATACTTATAAAAATAATATTCTTTTTTTTTATTTAAGTGTACGAAATTAAGAAAGAAAATTTTTATGTGGTTTTTCTAATAAAAATATTTTAATTGTTAAAAATTGATATTTGTGTTAAGATTATATTTCTTTATATCCATGTTGAACTTTGTTTTTATTTTGTGCTTTCCTTACAATTTAATTTGGTTTAAAGTTAATCATTTTTTTATATTAAATAGCATCGATTTAAAAAAAATATCCTCTTCAGCTTTATTATGCATGTGATATAAATATTGAAGATGAATTTATTTTCATTTTTGAGGAAATTATTTTTCTGGGTTATGCATATAACTGTTTTATATTTATAGCTGCTGGTACTAATTTGTTAAGACGCCCATTCTATCAACACAGCCTTATTAATGTCTTCTTTTTAACACCAGTATTATGTAGACACTGTAAGTATAAATTATATAATATTAAAAATTATTGTGAAATTTTATTTTAGTTATTTGTTGATTGGTTATGTATTTTACATAATATTTAAAAAAGTGCTTAAATAAGAAGCTAAAAAATTAGCTCTTCTATGAAAAAGGAATTATTAGATATTTAAAGTACATACTTTTTATTAACTCTTGGTTTCTATTACTTTATTTCATTATTTATAAATTCAATAAAAGCTAATATAACATATTTTTTATTTCTCTATTATTTGAAATTCAATAATTATTTTTTATTTCTCTTGGCTTTAATGCCTTTTTTTTAATGACTCTTGGTATCAGTTACCTTTAATTTATTATTCATAAATTCAATAAAAACTAATATACCATATATTTTTATTCTTATTTGAGGTTGTAAAATTATTTTTGTAGCAATATTCACTATTGCTATTTGAAAATATAAAATGTGAAAAATCAAAAATTATTCTTTATCATTTTATTAAAAATAAATACAATCATTGTGTTTTAAAAGAATTCCATAAAATCATTTTGAAGATTCATTTTACATCTGTCTTGTTTATATTTATTTATAAATTGAACAATTTCTTTCCTACTTTAATTTTATATAAGATTTTATTTCACCTACTTAATATTTAAATTGTGGAAAGGATTTTTTAGGAAACTATCACATAATAATTTAAATGTTTTTTTCATTGTCTATAATAAATTTCCAAATTACCAATGTCCTAATTTAATGTTTATTTATAAGATAATTACAATCAAAAAGGAAACTAACAACATAAATATGTAGTTGATTCTTTTACTTAGCTATATTTTCATACAGTTCAACAAATTATATTTTTTATAACTTAGAAACTGATGCAGTAATTTCTCTCATTTTACATAATTGTATATTATTTTTCAGTAAAAAATATATTTGTATTTAAATGTTTTTTTTTCTGAAATAAACCTTTGCAAAAGCAAGGTTTATGTGATTAATATATTTTATATTTGGCTTTAAATTATGTTCTAAGAATTCACATTTTGTAGGAAAGTTATAATTAATTCTCAAATAAAAAAATGCCTTTTATATAATTCAAAATAAAATTTTGATGCCATTATTATTCTAACAAAAGTTGGAACAAGTTCAGTATCCCCATACACTTGGCGACGCGGCGAATTTTTTGTTGCCAAGTTGCCAAGCTAAGCGCGCGTTTATTTAAACGGGAAATTTCCCTAAATTCGATCGAAAAATAAGTATTTCAGAAAATTTAAAAGGGAAATAAATATAAATAATGGACTTACTTGGTATGAAGTTAAGCTGACATGCCGATTGGTATATTTATTTCGACATTTTATTCGTTTGTCACCAGTGTCACATTTCAGTAAAAATAATTATCTAATTTTACAAAAAAAGCATGCAAAAATATTTTTCTAAATATATACACTTTATAAAATTTAAAAAAGCATGCAAAAACTTATTTTTCAAATATATACATTTTTAAATTTTAAAAAAAACATGAATAAAATATTTTTTAAATATATACACATTTTAAGTAAATAAAAATGAAACAAGAATACAATAAAAAAATACATGTGAGCAATAGAATTTAAATAAAATAATTACACCTTCTCCAAATCCAATTTCCGTTAAAAATTAATTTATATTTGGGAATCCTAAATTAATTAATAATTTGGAATCCTGAGCAATAATCCATCATTATTATCTTTAATTTTTGGTAAAATAATTTGTTGATATTTTTCAACAACATTTTGAATATGAGACATTTTAAATTAAAACAAAAAATAAAATAATTAAAACAATAAAAAGATGATAATAAATTAAGAAAACGAAATAAGGAAAAAGAATATTTAACGGTTTTAAATACATAAAATATAATATATCATTTAATAAAAAAATTTATATTAAAATTAAACCAAATAAAAATAATAATGAAAAAGAAATAGTAAAAAAGAAAATTTTACGATGGTTGGACACTGGAGACAACGAAACACAAGAGCGGGAAATCCACTAATTCCGTCAGCTAATGTAAACAAAATTAAAATGACTAGCAATTAAAACGTAGAACAATTCGTAAAGAAATTTCTGGAAAGTTCTAGAAGTGAAACTAATTAAGCTATTGCCACTAAAAAAAAGCACATTTATAACGTAAAAATTATTTAAAACACGAGAAATACGGAATCTGGCAACAAAAAAATAAAAATAGTAACAAAAACTAAATTTGGCAACAAAACAATGAAAACAAAAGCTGTAATCAGCAACACTACAACGTAAACAACGGTTACCAGATTTGGCGAGAAATCAGTGTATGGGGATACTGAACTTGTTCCCAAAAGTTAGTTGAAGGAAATATTTTTAATTGTTTAATAAAAAAAGCAGTTTTTTTTTTTACTTTCAAGAATTTGATAAATTTTGTTAGTAACTGCAGCTAATGTTATTTAAAAATGTTTCATGTAAGGAAAATGGAATCTTCCATTGTCTCATAAAATGTCTGCTCAACAAATTTAATATTTATATTTTAAAACAAAAAAAATATGAAAGAAATTTTTTTTGTTAATTTCAAAATTTTGATCATTTTTGAAATTTAATTTTTTTGCATTTTAAAGATGTTATATTTTAACAATTGATTATTGTTGTGAAACATGTAATTCTCCTCTGGTTATTTTAGATTGAAATTTAGTTTATATCTTCTTGTGTAAAAAGATTGCTTTTGTAGTTAGTTATATTTCTGGATTTTTAATTGATAGAAATATGTTTGTTAAAAATTCTATTGAGATTTGTTTATGAAAAGTGCTTTTTTTATCTTTTAATACCTTTTTATTAAGTATTTAACCTTGAATTCATTGTTTTTATACCAGTTGTTATATGATGTTACAGTCAAAGTTTGAAATCCTGTACTCTGTAGAAGGTCTAGGGATTTATATAATGCCTAAACTAGCTGATAATGTATGAAACTATTTTATTTCGCATATTTCTTTGGCATTCGATTTCAAATGAGAAATCGGCAAAGTCTAAAATACATTTCCAATTCATGTTGAATATCTCTTGGCAAAGGCGATTGACTACTAACCCATGCTTCAAGTTCAAAATTTGTCAGTTGTAGTTTGTACAAGAATGTCAAAATATGCAATTTTACTTAAATTTTTCCAACAAAAATTTGTTTTTTTCTGTGCAAGCAGCACAGTAACAATCAAAATTTTATTTTAAATGGAAATAGAATGGAAAAGCTAGCTGTAGTATTAGAGAAGGAGTCATGGTTTATAGTTATAAAATGATTTGACAATAGACATGAACTAGACACTAGTCCATCAATTAAAATTAGTATGTAGACATGAAATTGCATTTCATACAATTTATGAAAAATAAAGCTCATCATTCTGGGATCAAAAGAGCACTCTTTTTAGTTGCAAATCTAAAGTAGGGCTTACAACATCTTTTCTACGTGTTGATGTTTTAAAATACAAGAACTAGCTTTGAAGTTCATCTAAAATGTTATATACATTTTGCTAGCTATAGTTTTGTTGTTTACTTGCAATGCTAAAAGTATGCCATTTATTGAAATACCAAATTAATTTTTTGTTGATAATTTGATATGTTGATTGAATTAAAATTATATCATTTTTACAATTTTAAAACCGAATGGTAAAGTGTACTTAGATGGTTTTTAACATAATGCTGTCATTAGGAAATCATGAATTTCCAGTTTTATTAATGATTCTGATTCATTACTTTGGACTGCATTCTTATAAATTTCTTTCATTCAACCTTTGAATTGTTTAGGTATAATTTACTGAAAAACAAATTGTTATTAGTTAGAAATTATATATATATACACACAAATCAATTTTCACTTAAAATAGATATATCAGTTATATCATAAATTTAAAGTAATTATTACGTTTCATTTTTAATTTAAATAATTTCTAATTCGATTTCTCAATCTGGTAAAAAACGGAATTCTTTCAACGTAACATTAGAAAATTAGGGGCCGAGATGTCACGCGTGTGTGTATCAAAAATTGCAATTTTAAGTATTTTTTAACATTTGTTATTATTTTGTTTTATTTTAGATTAGATTATGTATTTGTAGATTATTAAGTATAGTTCTCTAATTTCTTATTTGTAAATTGTTTTGAAATGATATTCCAAGGCTGTTGGCGCCAGCGCTTTGAAAGTTGGCTCTTTTTTTACGCCAAATGCACAACAACCCCAAAGGCCGTGGAATTACTTTGTAGTGGTTCGTACGTCCACAAGTTCTTTTTTGTTAGCTTGTTAGAAAGCAGGTTTTACCCCAATTGTTAATTACTAAATAAAACTTTATTTGAATCACATGGAATTATTCTAAAAACAATACACTACAGTCCCTGCTTTTCAGTTATGAAGACCCAATTCTTCTGGGTTCGATGATGACACACCCACTCTGGGTCCCATCGTATAAAATGCCATCACTTTCGTTTCTTGTTGTGCTGAAAGGGGGAAATCCAAATAGCCAAGCATTAATATAATCAAAAATATCTTTTTAATATTCACCCTTTTGTTAGACAATGTCAGGAACATACAATCAATAAATAAGCACAAATGCTAAGTTCAGCTAATATTTCTAAGAATATTTTATTTAAAAATATATTTTTTTTATATTCATTGGAGTTTACCAATGTAAAATTAAGAATACAAAATTGAGAAATACAAAATCATATAATACAATCTGAAATATTTTTTATTGATTAAGTATAATATCAGGATTAGTATTACGTTTCGTTTTTAATTTAAATAATTCCTAATTCGATTTCTCGATCTGCTTAAAAATGGAATTCTTTCAACGTGTAACATAGGAAAATTATGGGCCGAAATGTCTACGCGACATTTAAATTGAATACAGAAATTATCTATAATGACTCAGGAATATCTTGAAAAAAAGAAGCATTTATTCCCCATCGAAATCGTAAACATTACTCGGTGAGTGACGGATGAATTCTGAAAAATAGTTTTAAAACTACACATTAATGCGAGCAGTCACATGACCCGAAGCAGGAGCAAACTTCGATGTGGTGACGTCACTCGCTTCTTCTCTGGTTATTGGTTGTTATATATCCTCCCACCTTTTCTTTCGGGAGAAAACAAAACCTAAATGAAAAAGAAAAAAATTTAGTTACTATTATAAGATCCTGGTTGTTTTGGGTAAGTCCTTATCATCACAGAGCAAAATTGTTTTTGGAGAATCACTGGAAATGTCATTTTCTGATACAGGTGACAAATCATTTCCTTCAGCATCTGGAAAGGAATCTCTTCTCATATTAGATGTAGTTGAGACATTATCTTTAGCAGTATTTTCTCACAACTCCCCTTACTGTATTTCTCCCTTTAACTATCCAGTAATTTGAACATAATAAATTTAATAAAATCTGGGTACCTGCATGACAGTGATTAATATGATATCGTTCTATCAATCTTTGAGTAAAAATGCTTTTATCAGGGAGTAAAAGAGAATAGGGATGAAGGTTCGTCAATTCGTTTTGTTATACAAGTTTTAATTCAAAGTATACTTTCGTCATCTTTAACTGCACTAAGATTTTTTAAATTATTTGTAAGAAGGAAAAAATGTCTCTGTACAAGACGAATGAGTACTTTATCTGCTGATTCTATTCCTTCGGGCAAAAGGTTTCCCGTAATTCCTTTGACCACTTCTTTTTCACATATTGCTGATAAAACGTAGCATCCAACTAGTCTATTCTAGAATAGAATTGAATCTAGAAAATCTGAGGGCATACCAATCTGGTCCTGTATCACTAAGATTAATGTTACAAAGTTTAACGATTCTTTTTTCCACTTCGATTTTGGTTGGTTCGCACACCAATTTATTCTCAGGCCAATTTTCTGCTGGTTCTTTGATTTACTCGGTACTCTCCCACCAACGGGAGTCCAAAAACTGACGAATAGAGCAGTCTGGTGATAGAATGTCGGTGGGATTGGAAACTCCAGGGATATGTCTCCATTCGGCATTAGGTGCCAATTGGTTAATTTCTTTAACTCGATTGGAGACAAAGACAGTTCAATCTCCATGTTCCAGGATCTACCACAGTGATACCATTGAATCACTCCAAAACACAGTTTTTAAGTTACTTAAATTCAGGGCCGTTTTGATCGAATGAGCTAATCTTACTCCAATGGTGCAGGATAATAATTCTAATCTTGGGATGGGGATGGGTTTTAAAGGAGCTACTCGTGATTTAGCTCTTAAAAGACAAATTTCTACTCCATTGGAAGTGATAGTTCTAAGGAAAATAAAAGCGGCATAAGCTACTTTGCTAGCATCCATGAATACATGCATTTGTGTTGAATCATTAATTTCTGTATAGCTAACTAATTCAACATTATTTTGGAAATGTAAATCATTAATCCATCTTTTAAAACTATTTTGATTTTTAGTGGGTAAAGGATAGTCCCATGACAGATTTAATTTCCATATGTCTCGCAATTTAATTTTTATGGGCAAAATGGCCACTGACAATAAACCAACAGGATCAAAAATCTTCTGAATCGTAGCCAAAATTACTCTCTTAGTTATTTTCCCACCTACTTCTAAAACAAAAGGATCAACATTGATATCAGTTACATTTCGAAGTATCACGGTCCAAATTCCATAAAATTCCCAAAACATTGGTGGTGCCAGAACTTTTTGGAATAAATTTACACTTGATATTGCTCTCCCACCCTCGCAAGTTGAAACATCCACGTGAAAGTACTTCTATAGCTGTTAAAATAAAATGCTCTTGTTCTTTAATGTTGAAAACACCAGAAAGGCAATTGTCTACATAAAATGATTTTCTTGATTTTTCAATTATTTCGTTGTTTTCTACAAAAGTGTTGCTAAGCAAATGGGAGATGGATGGTGCTAAAAGAAAAGGGCTGGAAGTAACCCCAAAAATTACTCTACAATGTCTATAAATGACCATTTCATCTTCGCACAGATAAAAGAAGCGTAAAAAGTCTCTGTACCTTAGAGCAATAGACAACTGCAAAATAGCCTTCTCGATATTTGCAGACAGGCCAATGGGATTTGAACGAAATCGGTCAATCATGTCAGGTATTAATCAATGAGATTTGGCCCTTTATATAAAAATTCATTCAAGGACGGCTTGCTACTGGAGCCATCAAAAACTGGTCTTAATTTTGCAGTAGTGCTTTTTGATCGT
>JAJQOW010001379.1:0-51952 GCA_037975125.1 Latrodectus hesperus | reverse complement strand
CATAAAAGCACATATATATATTCCATACATATTGATATGGAAACACACATATTTCCATATTGTTACAAATTTGTAAATAATGATTATATTTGTCTTAAAATATCTCAGACAGATCAGAAATTCTCACATTTTGGGCAAAAATTGCGGTATTTAGACATGTTGTAGTTTAAAAGCGGATTTCCTAATGATTTGGCGACTTGGCGACAGTTGGCGAGATTCTTGGCGACTTGGCGACGGTTGGCGAGATTTTTGGCGACTTGGCGAGAAATCGATACTTCTGGAAACATCCATCACCTAAGCTCTAGGACCAATATTTTCCGAGATAGCCTAGAAGCTTCCAGAGCCTTGGCGAAATTGGTAGATTTCTCCGCCAAGTCAGGTATAAATACCGCAGCCCGACATAGAGTAGAAAGAGTTTTGTGAAGACAGTCAGTGAGTGAAGACGATTAGTTGTGACTGCTAGTTGTTCTCTGTCTGAGGTATTTGAGACCTGTGATTGGAAGCTATTTCTTATTGTATCTGACGAATTGTAGCTGTATAATTGTGATTGTTACAGCGGGAATTTCGTTTATCTAGTGAAGTTTTTACGAATAAAAGTCTTGTGTTCATTAAGTGGTTGCTTTATTCAACTCTCAATCAACACGAACCCGTGGAGCTCGGTACAACTGGTGTCAGAAGTGGGATTGAAGAGTTGATGCAGCGTGTCACAAGAAAAATGGATATGGATTTAATGAAAAGTCTTCTCGAAAAATTAGCGGAGCAGATGGCCGAGATGAAAGCTGGACAAGAAGATATGAAAACCGAGATGAAAGCTGGACAAGAAGAGATGAAAGCTAGACAAGAAGAGATGAAAGCTGGACAAGAAGAGATGAAAGCTAGACAAGAAGAGATGAAAGCTGGACAAGAAGAGATTAAAACCGAGATGATGAAAGAGATAAAATCTGGACAGGAGGAACTTAAGAAGGACATTGTAAGTGTTAAAGAAGAATTCTCCAATATCATTCAGGAGAAGATGAATGCAATGGAAAATAAGGTAACTTCAGTTGAAACTAAAGTTCTGGAGATAGAAGAAAACGTTGAAGAAGCATTAGACAATATGAATAAGAAGATTGAAAGCTTGGAGAAGCAAATATCAAACAAACATGAGGAACCCAACGTGACATTTGTGCCTTCCCTAGCCAATATTAAACTCTCAACATTTGATGGGAAATCATCCTGGCAAGTATACAAGACCCAGTTTATGATGGTAGCGGAAGCTAATGGATGGAATCCCCGAGCCCAAGCTTTTCACCTGGCGGCTTCTTTAAGAGGAGACGCGGCTGACATCCTCGAGACGCTTCCGGAGGAGCAGAGGCACGATTTCCAAGCCCTATCGAGTGCGCTTGAGCTGCGGTTTGGAGATAAGTGCACTAAAGAATATAGCAGACTACAGTTAAAGTCCCGCTATCAAAAAGCGGGTGAAAGTCTTCAAGAATTGGCTGCCGATATTCAGCGACTTTCCCATCTAGCATTTTCGGACTGCCCAGCTGAGACACGTCAAGATCTGGCTCTCCATCACTTCATCGATAGTGTGAGGGATCCGGAGATACAGAAAACACTTAGACTCGCCGATGTCAAAGATATTGGATCTGCCCTAGTCTACGCACATAAGATAGAGGCTGCCCAGCAGGCCGCGCGTAAAGACCGGCACTCAATCAGAGCCGTCTCTACTACTGATACGGACTGCGATCTAAGAAAGCAAATCGAAGATCTGCGGAGAAAATTTCGTAACTTAGAATTGAGTAAAGGTGGCAGAAACACGAAAATCCAATGTTGGACTTGCGGTGCAGTCGGACACGTCCGTAGAGACTGCCCGAAACGAAAAGATGGTGGAAATGATCTTCCACCACAGCAGGGAAACTAATATGTGGCCATCTCGCGGGGCGGAGATGTCCAGAGAGTCAGAAGCCCCATTTCAAATTGTTTCACATTTCTTCCGTAAGTAGCGGCGACAACGGACTTTTCGTTATGGGACATGTCAACGAAGTTCCCTGCAGAATGATAATCGATACTGGAGCCAACGTAACTATCATTAGGACAGATTTGGCTCGCAAACTTGGTGACAAACTCATCTGGACGCCGCCCTGCATTACCCTCCAAACTGTGACAGGTGACAAGATTAAAGTGCATGGAAAAATAAATCTAAACATTGCATTTGGTAATGCCGTGTACCATCATATGGCATATGTCGCTGATATAAATGACGAATTTATTCTCGGATTGGACTTTCTCAAAGAAAACCATTTCAAGTTAGATTTTAAAAATAATGAACTACACTCATGTTCTGAAGACATAGCGATTTTTAAGACGAAATATTCAGATATTAAAACAGTCCATCATATAACTGCGAAGAGTGAAACAACATTACCACCAAGAACTGAGACAATAGTTTGCGGAGCTCTTTCAGAAGATAATAATTTTCATTATGGATTGACTGAATATCCAGATTCCGACAATAGCGTTAAAGGAGTACTAGTGGCTTCTTCCCTCGTCGACCTTTCACGAAATGTAATCCCGGTAAGAGTTGCTAATCTAAGCAATAAGGTAAAACTAATAAAAGAAGGAGAAGTGCTGGCGACTTGCACTCCAGTGACCTGTATTAACCGAAATTGTCAAACCACACTATCTGAGCCTCCTGACACTCTAATTAATGAACTCCTTCAGAATGCAGAGTTAGATGATAAACAAAGGAATGCTGCAAGAAATCTATTATTAGAATTCGGAGATCTCTTTTCCAAGAAATCAGATGATGTTGGGCGAACCAAATTGACGCAGCACCGAATCAATACAGGAAATCATCCACCCATTAAACAACATCCGAGAAGATTGCCATTCGCTAAGCAGGAAGAGGTGGATAATCTTCTGATGGAAATGCAGCAGAATGACATTATTGAGCCATCAGAGAGTCCTTGGGCTTCGCCTATTGTTTTAGTTCGGAAGAAAGATGGTTCTACCCGATTCTGCGTTGACTATCGTCGGTTAAACAACATCACTAAAAAAGATAGTTACCCTCTTCCTAGGATTGACGATACACTTGATGCTTTATCCGGAAAACAATGGTTTTCGACTTTGGATCTCAAGAGTGGTTATTGGCAAGTAGAGATACATCCTGAGGATCGAGAAAAGACTGCATTCACCACAGGACAAGGACTTTGGCAGTTCAAGGTTATGCCATTTGGGCTTTGCAATGCACCTGCAACGTTTGAGCGCCTGATGGAGACAGTATTACGAGGACTTTCATACGAAGCCTGTTTGGTATATTTGGACGATATCATTATTGTAGGGCGCACATTCGAAGACCATTTAAGAAACATCCGAAAGGTGCTGGAAAAATTAAAAATGGCCAACCTGAAGCTGAATCCTTGCAAATGTAATTTATTCCGACGTGAAGTAAGCTATCTGGGACACATTATCTCTGCTGAAGGTGTAAGAACAGATCCTGAAAAGATCTCCGCAGTTAAGGACTGGAGTCGTCCAAAAGATGTCCACCAATTAAGAAGTTTTCTTGGACTATGCACATATTACAGGAAATTTGTTAAGGGTTTTTCAAGTATTGCCAGACCTCTTCACAAGTTGACAGAAGTTAAACAGAAATTTCTATGGACAGATGAATGTGAGAAAGCTTTTAAACAACTGAAGGAGGCGTTGACATCTTCGCCCGTTCTTGCATATCCCCAGCCCGAAAAATTATTCATTTTAGATACGGATGCCAGCAACGAAAATATCGGAGCTGTTTTGTCGCAAGAAATTGATGATAAAGAATATGTCATTGCTTATTGGAGTAAATGTCTATCGAAACCAGAGCGGAATTACTGTACAACCAGGAAGGAATTGCTGGCAATCGTTAAAGCCATAGAACATTTCCACCATTATCTCTATGGAAGAAAGTTCTTGCTCCGGACAGATCACGCATCCTTAACCTGGCTTTTAAATTTTAAAAATCCGGAAGGACAGGTAGCCAGATGGATTCAACGACTCCAGGAGTTTGACTTTGAAATACGTCATCGCAAAGGAACTCTTCATGGAAATGCTGATGCACTATCAAGGAAGCCGTGTAATGAAAGCTGCCGATACTGTTCTAGAGTAGAGAAGAACTATCAGCTGATAAATACTTCGGTACGCCAAGTTACTGTTTCACCTCCATCAAAACCAGACCCATGGAGTGATGAAGGACTTAGGGAAGCCCAAAAAGAAGACCCAGATATAAATCCAATTCTTGAATTGAAAGAATCTTCTAGTATGAGACCAAGTTGGCAGGATATCTCCACCTACAGTCCTGCTACTAAGCAATATTGGGCTCTTTGGGACTCACTCCATATAAGAAATGGTGTCTTATACAGGAAATGGGAGTCCGATGATGGACGTAATTTCAAATGGCAGCTTGTTCTTCCAAAATCAAGAATTTCAGATGTTTTGAAAGAATTGCACAGTAGCTCAACTGGAGGCCACTTCGGAGTAATGAAAACTCTACAGAAAGTTCGAGAACGCTTCTATTGGAGCAAAACGAGACAAGATGTAGAGAAATGGTGCCAATCTTGTGATGACTGTGCGGCACGTAAAGGACCGAAGAAACGTAGCCGAGGAAGGTTGCAGCGGTACAACGTAGGAGCACCTTTTGAGAGGATAGCATTGGACATTTTGGGTCCTTTACCACGATCCTCAAATGGCAACAAATACATACTAGTTGTCATGGACTACTTTACTAAGTGGCCTGAAGCGTTTGCAATTCCCGATCAAGAGGCGACTACAGTAGCCGAGGTTCTAGTGCAACAATGGGTTTCCAGATTCGGCACACCCTTACAAATTCATTCTGATCAAGGGACAAATTTCACCTCTGTTGTGTTTAAAGGAATGTGTCAAATTCTCGGAATAGACAAGACGCAGACCACGCCACTACACCCACAATCGGATGGCATGGTAGAGAGGTTTAACAGAACCATCTTGAATAACCTCTCCCTTATGGTTTCCAGAAATCAGCAAGATTGGGATTTGAAGCTACCGCTGTTTCTGCTTGCATATCGCAGTGCTGTCCATGAGACTACCGGATATACTCCTTCACAGATGCTCTTTGGTCGCGAACTTCGTCTCCCTTGTGATCTTCAATTTGGTCGTCCACCGGATACATCTTCATCGCCAGAGGAATACCTTCGAGACCTTCAGGCACGTCTTGAAGATGTCCATAACTTCGCTCGAGACCGAATCAACCTGACGACCGAAAGAATGAAGACAAGGTATGACACAAGAGCGACGGGACATGAATTCCAAGAGGGTGACAAAGTTTGGTTGTGGAACCCGATTCGACGTAAAGGACTTTCTCCAAAGTTGCAAGCCAACTGGGATGGTCCCTACACAGTCCTAAAAAGACTGAACGACGTTGTGGTTCGTATAAGAAAATCATCTGCTTCAAAACCAAAGGTAGTACATTATGATAGATTAGCTCCTTATCGTAATGTAGAGTAAAAATCAGTAGACCATGGTCTGTTTGTAAATAGTATAGATAATTTTAATCTTTTCTATTTTCTTGTATTTTTAGTTGCTTGTGTATGTAATGTACTCTGTATCCTCTTGAAATGTAAATTCTTTTATATTAAATTTGGCCTCCTATCAGGGGATTGTACTGCCCGGGACGTGCAGTCCTTGAGAGGGGGCAATGTTACAAATTTGTAAATAATGATTATATTTGTCTTAAAATATCTCAGACAGATCAGAAATTCTCACATTTTGGGCAAAAATTGCGGTATTTAGACATGTTGTAGTTTAAAAGCGGATTTCCTAATGATTTGGCGACTTGGCGACAGTTGGCGAGATTCTTGGCGACTTGGAGACGGTTGGCGAGATTTTTGGCGACTTGGCGAGAAATCGATACTTTTGGAAACATCCATCACCTAAGCTCTAGGACCAATATTTTCCGAGATAGCCTAGAAGCTTCCAGAGCCTTGGCGAAATTGGTAGATTTCTCCGCCAAGTCAGGTATAAATACCGCAGCCCGACATAGAGTAGAAAGAGTTTTGTGAAGACAGTCAGTGAGTGAAGACGATTAGTTGTGACTGCTAGTTGTTCTCTGTCTGAGGTATTTGAGACCTGTGATTGGAAGCTATTTCTTATTGTATCTGACGAATTGTAGCTGTATAATTGTGATTGTTACAGCGGGAATTTCGTTTATCTAGTGAAGTTTTTACGAATAAAAGTCTTGTGTTCATTAAGTGGTTGCTTTATTCAACTCTCAATCAACACGAACCCGTGGAGCTCGGTACAATATCAATCTCTTAGAAAGATATGGAAATATGTGTGTCTATCTAAATAAATATTTTCTCAAACACAGACCTAATTAATCCATGGGAATTTCGTTCATGGATGTATTAAGGATGATAAAGGGTTCCAAGTTCTTTCATTAGAGACAGAACCTGGAGACTAAATCAGAATTCCTCCACTAAGAGAACAGCCTTCTACTCATCAGCCATATAATAGACATTTTTACATGTCCACTTTAAACATTTCCTCTGTGGCTTTCGAAAACGGTATGAAACTTCGTTTGCAAAACACACTTGTGAAATCCTCTGTTGTGTTGTTGTTTCTAATACCAGATGATGTAGCTAAGCTACACCATCTCCATAAAACCAAAAATTTCCAGAAGGTCCAAAAATGAAATCGGATTTCTTAAAATCTCAAAAACTGTAAAATTTAGACAAATAAGAATATAATCGGGGGAGGCTTGAACAGAGTCTCACGCCAATGACACTCGCCCTGGTGAAAGGTATTTTAGACTTGGTTTCATGGTAAAAGGCAGGGAGCAGCCTCAATTGGTCCGAGGATCTGGGGCACCAATGGGAGAAGACTGACTGAGCCCTAAATGCCTGCTTACTTTAGTTGGACATAATGGAATGGCCTTCACGTATTAGGTAACCCTACCAGGAGTAATAACTTCTGGCGTACATGGCTCATTCTGTCCGGGAACAACCTCCCGCCATAATGAGGCAGCAATCTGTGAAATCTTCTACTTGCGGTTGACGTTGATACCAAGTTCTGGTGAATGCAATTGGAGAGAATCTAAGTTCTGACGAGTTGCGATTCTAAGCCTTCATGCTCGTATGACGCATAATTGTCATCATTACTCGTTGTAGAATTTAGATATGGCCACGAGTTGAAACTCCTACCTGCTTAATTCTAGGTTAGGTATTATTACTTAAATCTATAAATCACACAAAGACTTACGTTTAAGTATCTGGCCACTTCTGTGTGACTTTGGCTTGCTTCTAGTCTCACATTAGTTTTCCATAGAGGTTATTTTATTAATTGTATAATCCACACTATCATAGCTGTCTCTTAAGTTTTGGTCTCACATATGAAGTTTTATGTTCCAATAACATAATTTGATTGGAATATCACTATCTTGCCATTTTCTTCAGCATTTATTACTTAGCATCAACTTCAAATTTTATACAGATTGAATTTATACAAACAGAAAACATTTTTAAAAGAATTGTTGCTAGTTTCTGATTTCATTCTTAAATTTTGGAAATAAGTGTGTAAAAAAATAATCCAAAGTTTTCTTTTACTAAAGCAGAAAAGGGAAAATATATTGTGATAAATTTGGCGGAAGTACTTTGCAGTTAAGCGAAATGTATTGAGATGCTGGAAATCACTAAAAAATCTTATATTAAACAAAATACAAAAATGCTTTTAACCTCTATTTTAGATAATACTTTCATAAACCTTAAAAGATTTGCTTAAAATATATAATATTAAATATCTAAAAATAACTAACGAGAATTTTTAAAAAAGTAGTCACAGCTATTTATTATCCATAAATAAATTTAATTAATAATTTATTTATGGACTTGTGAATCTTGGAAAATAATCACATTATATATGTGATTATTTTCCAAGATTATTTTCCATTTGTTATGTTATTCTATCTTAGCCTTTCATGCGATGAATCAATCTATAATCAGAAAAGAAATTAGGAAATGTGAAAAAAAATTAAATATTATATTTAGTAGAATTACCTTCTCAACTATAAAACTGTAACACCATGACAGACAGTTGTAAAACGGTATAAATTTGTAGCTTCGTTTATTTAGTGATGCAAATTTAGAGGGTCCAATCTTTAATAGGAAATTCGTAAATAACGTTTAAATCGTATGAAAGAATGTGATTACAATTGTTATTAGCTGCATAAAATTGCAATAGGATTTACTCCTTTAGTAAATAGTTATAAAAAATAAAGAATATAATGGTTTGATTTGAATGCATATAATGCTCTATATTCTATCGTAATCAGAGAGAGATGAAAAATTTCTAATAACAAACAATAAATCACTTTAAAGAAGCTGCAATTTAAGCAGAAATATTAGCAAATGTTCAATATTTCGTGTCTTTGTTGTTAAAATGAAAACAATCACGTGTTTGACTTCAAACTAACATATCCAGTATTCAAATATAGGCTTCTGGTGAAACCAGGCTCTTTAGAATGACAGATCTCAACGACTCTTGAATGACAAGATATGAAGCTTCACTTTTCTGTGTCTGACAGCATATCTATCGGTGTGGGAGCATAGGAAATATTTTGACTTCCTTTTTTTAAGTTATGAATTCAGCGCAATATTTGAAATAAGCCTTCTTTGAACGCAAAGATACGGCAGATGTTCAAGGACAAACTGCAACAGCACTGCAACAGCCTCCAACTTTTACCCAGTCCACTATGTAGAGTCGAACAATTTTTCAGATTAATTAAGTGGTGCTTAGTAACACTTATTGTACTACATGTTAAATATCGCTTCTGATGTAGCAACAAAATTTATTTTTGAAAGTTGGTTCCATACGTTGAGCTAGCTCAAGAAATACTGTAATTTGTATATCATCAGAAGTTACCAGCATGATATTGAATTTTAAACTGTATGTTGATGAACAAGCATTCTAACGATTTAAAATAATCTAATTAGTCTCAAACCAATACATTAACACTAAGAACTGCATGAGGGCGTAGTGGCCTAGTTGGTTAGGGCGTCATTCCTGTTATTGGAAGGTGGTGAGTTAGAATGATGGCTTAACCGAAGATTCGTCTTGTTCGCTAAATGAAGATAGGGCATATTAAATAGGTAGTTGTCGCAATATCTTTCAAGCGAAATGATATCTCTGGCCAAGAATTCGGGGTCTTCTGCTTGATCCCTGCTTAAAAATTACGAAGACTCCATCCAGGTGTTCTGTCTAAGTGATAAAGCCTACTTAGGACAGGAAGGCATGTTGGTGAAACAACAACACCAAGAACTGTTCTCTTAAGACATGTCTATTTGGAATACAGTAGTGGTAAGGCACTGCCATTGTTAATTAATGTATACAATAACAACCGTTAGAATTCATGAGACTAAACCAATTCTAACTGCCTAATAACAGTTTAGAATGACAGTATACATATTAAGCAAATTTCTGTAACCTTCATTCGAGATATATACTATCAGTTTAACGTTACATTGACGATGAGTAATTAAATCAAAGTATCTCAGGTATGTTAGAATGCATGTTTATGTGCTACTTGAATTTTCATAAAATATAATTAATAAATAGTTGAAATATACGATACAAATTAACTTAAAATAAAAGTTAAAATATTAAAAAAAAATTGTAAATATTTTTATTTTCTTACTTTACTTTAATAATATATTTTATGCTTTAGTATAATTCAAATGATTTAATTTGATTCTTTTCATGTTTTCCCACTATAACACACAATATATATTATAGTTTAATTTCATTCTCCTATCATTTTTACTAGTTCACTTCACTTTGCAATTTTCAAAATCATTATAATTAAAAATCCAGTTTAAGTCATTAAATTTGTTTTCATTATATGAAATTTTATGTTAAAAGCAATTCATTCTAATATTGATAAAAAGTCTAATAAAAACATTGTACAACAAAAACCCTCTTATAAAATTAATAAATGGTTCCTTAATTTTTCTTTTAAGAGTGAAACATTTAGAGACCGAGTCATTATTTTTAAATAAATGAATGTGCGTGTGTATGTCTGTTGTTATAAACAGGTTTTCCGTCCAAAGTCAAAGAAATGCTATCAAGCTACATTCCAACATCACCCCAATAAAAATTTTTTAAATATGTAATGAATACAGATAAGTGTTTTAATAAGATGTTTAATTACACAGATAATTAATAAACAGTTTAAAATAGTATATTGTATCAACTTAAGGAATTTAAGTGAAAAATGAAAACTGTTATTATAAAAACTATTTATAACTACTTATAACGGCTTGATTATTGAGTAACTGTTAATACTTGTCTTGTAAAATATCTTATATCAATGAAAGTCGTTTGTAATGCAAGTTTTTTTTACATAAAAGAGTACTAAAAATTTTTAAGAGAAACATTTTTGGAGAAAATTTTCTATATTTTTCAACGCATATAGAAATAAATATTCAAAATATGTGTAATCTAAAACAGACGATAATAAACCTCGCTACAATTAAAAATGTTGATGTGTGTATCTTCTTTTCAGAGCCTGACTAAAACAAGGGGATATGAGGCAATTGTTCCGGACCCCCACTTGAAAGAGGGCCCCGAATCTAATAGAAAGATTATTTTAGGCTGTCATGCGAATATAATCGTTTGTCTAATCGAATAGAAAGTGTGTTGCTGTGAGTCAGAGAGGGTCTCCAAAGAGGATTTTGCCCCGGGACTAAGTTAAGCCTTGTTTCTTTTGCATGGGAAATGAAATCGTTCGTTTGCTTCTACTATTTGTTCTATTGTTGGAAACATACCATTGATTTATTGTCAAAACTTTACGAAGGACATTGCGGTATCACATTTATTATGCATACCAAAATAAGTTATAACATTATTCATTGGAAAAATTAGGGGGTATCTATATGATATTTTGATTAATTTTATTTGACCGCTCAACTCTATGATATTTTGATATATATATATATATATATATATATATATATATATATATATATATATATATATATATATATATATATATATATATATATATATATATATATTACACTTATGTATTTAATTTCTGGGAAATATTTGCATACTTACGCATTTTAAAACCATCTTAAGATAATTACTAGTTATATGTTGTTTATTCAATTGAAATAGAAAGATTGTTATGTTCGAGTTTTCAATTTAATAAAACATTGATGTAGCGTAGTAGACAATTTTACTGTTGATGTGTGTTATAAGGGTATTTGAGTTATACATTGCCTTTCAGAAGAATTTTTCCAGTAGATCGTACTCGCGTGTCACAAGTGAAAAAATCTGTAAAACTCAAGCAATCAGATAAATTTGTTTGTTAAAAGCAGAAACGTAACATGCGTCTCCCCTAGTTAAACCGTGCCCAAATTTGAGACTTTTATAGTGGGCAGCATATGCTTAACAGTTACAGTGAGCTTAATTGAATAAAACTAAAAGTTTTTATGCAGCAAAATATTTCAGTTCTTAATATTTGTGCGCATTTAGAAAAAAAAATGCTTATTTGCATTTATGCTATAGTACTAACAAATGAATATTGAAATATTTTAAGGCCTTCAATGTTTTAAGGTCTTTTTGTAATGAAATATTTTAAAGCATTTATTGAAAAGCTATCAATACGTAAAAGCATTTCATTGCTCGAAATGATAAGTTATCTTTCAAGAATGAAGTATTTCACTGACGATTGCTTACCACAAAGATTGGTTTCGTAATTATGAATTACTCATTAGTTCAACATTCTAAAGAGACAGTTAAAATGTTTGCATATCTATGAAAAATATTTCAAGTGTACACCGTTCATTACATTTTTATTATTTTATAGATGACTGAAGTGCTTTTTTTAATAAAATTTTTTTATTGCGTATAACTATTTTTATTTAATCCTTAAAAATTATAATGCTTACATTTATACATGTTTTATTAATTCAATGAATTTTTGTTTAAGTTTTCTGTTTTTGTTACTGTATGTTATTTTAAGTTTGCATCATTATATTTTATTTGTGTATTTATGTATCTTAACTTTTTCTCCAATCCTATTATTATTATCAGTAAATCGGACGAGGGGGATATCTTTCATAACAAGCTAACAGTAAAACAATTTGAATCATATAGTTAATTTTCGTTATTTTTATTTTTTTTTCAGTAATTGCATAAACAAATCAAATTTACGATACCATTCTTTTTTGTTTAATATTATATTAAGTACATAAATTATTAGTTATTACATATGCTTAATTTTGAAATCAAATAGCAATTTCAATTTAATTATTAAATTGATATATGAAAAAATTAATTTCTTTGGAGGATAAGAAATGGGGAAAAATCCCAAACTGTATATAAATTCTAACATACTTTGAATACAATCATTTTTAATGAAGTCCTTTAAAAAAATCATTGATAAGAATGATTACATAAATTATAAGTGGAAAAAAATAGTATTTCGTCTTAGACTTTCGTGTTTTAAAAATGTATTGAGATAAACGCTTTCGAAAGCAGTAATCTCAGTTTTTAAAAGTACTAACAGATTAGAAAAAGAACAGAAGACATGCCTCATAATCTTTTTCAGAAAATCGGGAGTTTAAAATAATCTTATAAAATATTTTTTAATATATCATCATCATAATAAAGAAATTATAAGAAATAAAGTTTTCTAAAATATAGAATGAAGCATTTTTAAATTTTTATGAAAAACCCGAAAGATTTTCAGAGTTATATGAGCTAAACATATACTATTGTAATGATCTACTATTAAATCCTTGGCTAGATTCAGACTACAATTTGTTGAAATTTAGTAAAGTCACGCAAAAAAAAAATTAATCTGAGGAAAACATATTTTTGAATTGCACTTTTCATTATATTTGTTGCCACTAGATGGCATTAGCTAATACTTTTCTTTTAAAAGTTTGCTTTGTTGTGAAACGTAATTTCTAGTAACAAAAAGAAAATTATACGATTTTAGGGCATTAGTAGTATTTCGATTTATTTAAATGTAAGACATAAAGCATGGAATATTGTTAAGACCTCAAACATAAAAATAACAAAATTGTGATGCTTACTCTGTTCTACTGACGATAAGGAATTCTTAAATAATTCACAATAAAAATTTTTAATGATTTCTTGTCTAATTGACAGAATTATTTTATTGCTTTTAATTTACGAAAATAATTTATTTTGAAAAGCATACAAAGATTTAGAGTTGAATAAATATCTATTAACATTGATAAAAACACATAATGTTTTCAACTTTTGCGATATTAATTTTCTTGCTTCTGTTCTAATGTCTTTTAAAGCTGGATATTTACATTAATTAAGCAACATAATTATCGTTTTGTTATCAGCTAGTAGCCATAATTATCAAAAGGACTTATTTATTTCCCTAAAACTTTTTATAGGGAATAAATTATTACCCTAAAACTTTTTATGGGACCGTAATAAATTTAATGCTTGTTACAAAACAGATCTGAGTGGTTAGTGGTTTTTTTCCATAAAAATATTTTTAAAATCTTGTTTTTTTAACACTAACATTACTTAACAATTACATATGTTTATAAGAAAATGTTTAATATATGTTTAAGATAATAGTTTAGAAAGAAATTTATGTTCTTAACAATTAATTAAATGCAAGTGAATTCAGTTCAAGAATATGCAGATATATAATTGAGTTGAGTAAAATAAATAATTTTTAAAATATATAAATAATTTTTTCATTATAGGCTTAAAAATTTGCTTTTTCGTTTTCTTGAAAAATAAGAAATGAAAACTAAATGCAATAACAGCTTTAGTTATACAGTCTATTTTATATGATTAGAAATGTTCGAATCTCGGAAATTCATCAAAAGAATGTATGGAAAAATGTAAAATGAACTGAAAGGTAGAAAAGTAACTATATTTATATTCATAAATTTATAAAAGAAATGAAAAATAACTATTGAAATTACATAAATAATGAACTGGACAGAGTATAAGAGAGAATTTCAAGAATTGCTAAACAATTAACTTAATTTTTATTCACTTGTTGAAAAGTTTTAACATTGAAACTCATTAGTTTATACAATTCAACGTCGAAGTTTTCTACTAGAGGTCTCTGTTGTTTTTTTGAAATAATCTAATGATTTGAATTTAAAAAATTGATGGCGAAAATCATGGATTTTTTTTTCAATTATCAATGGTCAAATGTAGAACTTTTTATCGACATCCATGAAGTTAATTCTTACCTTGTAAAGTTGTTAAAAAATTCTTATACTACTGTTGTTTATGAACCCATTTTTTATTATTAATTTTTTATTACAATTTTATGATAATAACTTTAACGAATTATTTGATAGACAATTAAAACTATAGATAGTCTCTTGATAGTTTTTATATTGAAAACGTTCTCTCTCCCGCTTATTAAGAAGTCTTGTTTTCCAGGGTAGTCAAAAACCCACCCGATTTGTTAGAATGTAACTAGAGATATAAAATTTCCGGGAATTTTGAATAACAGGAATTTACTTGGGAATTTTGTGAATGAACCGGGAATATTGAGAATTTTGAGAGAATAAACTCACACAGCCAATCATCTTGCATTTAATGCATTGTCTTGTCTCATATATATGAAGAAAAGTAAAATAAATTACGAGAATATGCAAAAAAAATGTTTGTTCTGTCTTCCATAAGGAAGTTCATCAGTTTCCTACTTAGAAAAACAAAAATATTTGTTAAAATAATAAAAATAATAAATTAATGTTTAATAAGAAAAATATCAAGATATATTTTTCAGGACTGTCAGAATAAATATTGATATTTCCATGTTTCTTTCGTGGTAAATTCCTAAATATATACGGAGAAAAAGGAAAGAAAATATTTTTTGAATATTAATTTTTGAAGTCATTCTAAAATGGCCATTATAATTCAAAATTATTTTCTTCTCTTGGAAAACTTCCCATAACCGTATTTAGAAGTAGAAATCATAAAATAAGTGAACTTTCATTTATTTAAAGAAATTTCTGATAAAAATATACTTCAAAAATTTCTAAATCAGCTGAAAATTTTCAAAATTCTCGAGATCTTATAAAATTTCCATTGGAATAAATCGAGTTCCCGGAAATAAACCCGGTTTTTCCCTTCTTTACAACACTAAATGTAACCAAAAGCAAACTTCTTCATTACATATTCTTTGGTATCTAGGTTTATCCTTTAAAGATCTATTAGATTTATCTATACTAGTCTATGACTTTTTGGGGGTAAATAAACTTGTAAATCTAGTCTAGCAGAAGCTGGACACAGAGATAAATAACAACAACGTTCTTAAAATTCTTAACACTGTTAGATTTAAGGTTATTTTGTCTTACATTGCCTTCGAGCTTCCATATTTTACACATATTTTTCTGTTTAATTAATCTTCATTACCACAAGTCTTGCTGAATTTTTGACAATAGTTTGTTGTTAATACATTTATGACGAAGATTAATGAAATCACAAAAATAACATAAAGATTTAAATGTTTATGCTTGATCAACAACTTCGGTGAGTTTAATTGGCCCACCAAGTAAAAAAACTGCTAATACACTACTGGCCATTAAAACTGCTACACCAGGAAAGTGGCACACCACACTCGTGAAATTTGCATGACAGGTAGAACTTGCTGTGATATGCAAATGATTAGATTTTCAACGCATTCATACAAAGCAGGTGACAGTAGCGACATCTACAATGTGTATAAAACCAGAGATTTGACAACAGTTTTCTCATATTCAATTTCCGTTTCAACGTTGTTTTCGGCAAAGAAAGTTGTTGTAATGCCTCGTATAAGAAGAAGAAAGGCCTATCAGCAGGTGTTTGACTTTGATCGAGGAAGGATAATAGCCTACCGGGATTGCGGTTTATCATACCGCAATACTGCTGCTCGCGTCGGTCGAGACCCCATGACTGTTAGCAGAATATGGAATCGATGGGTTCAGGACAATCATACGGAACATCATGCAGGATCTCAGCGACCTCCCATCACTAACAGCAGAGAAGACAGACATCTTATCCGCATGGTCACAAGGGAACGTACAGCCACGTCACGAACCCTGAGTCGAGAAATGGAGTCATTTGAAAGGCAACAAGTTTCTGCTCGAACAGTTCGACGACGTTTGCAGCAGCATGGATTGTCTGCACGGCGACCATGGCTTCGGCTACCACTGACGCTGTGTCACAGACAGGAGCGCCTTAAATGGTGTGATCAGCGACGAACCTGGACGCGGGAATGGCATCACGTCATCTTTACAGATGAATCTCGGTTCTGTATACAGGACCATGATGGCCGCATCCGTGTTTGGAGGCCTCGTGGAGAACGCGCATTGCCAGTTTGCATTGGACATCGCCATACTGGCCCATCTGCTGGAGTGATGGTATGGGGTGCCATTGGATACACGTCTCGATCACCTCTTGTTCGCATTACCGGTACTTTGAACAGCAACTGTTACATTTACGATGTGTTAAGGCCCGTGGCTCTGCCCTATCTTCGAGGCCTCCCTAATGCTTTGTTTCAACAGGATAATGCACGACCGCATGTTGCCCGTACTATTCTGAACTTCCTTGATACAGAACAGGTTCGACTGTTACCCTGGCCAGCATGTTCTCCTGATCTGTCACCAATTGAGAACGTTTGGTTAATGGTTGCCGTGCGATTGGCACGCCATCACTCACCATCCACTACTGTCGATGAACTGTGGCATAGTGTTGAAGCTGCATGGACTGAGATCCCCGTACATGCCATACAATCTCTATTTGACTTTATGCCTAGGCGGATAAATGCTGTTTTTGTAGCCAGAGGTGGCTGCTCTGGGTACTGATTTCTCAAGATCTATACATCCTAATTTCCTGTAAATCTAATCACTTTTTCTTTCCACTATAATGTATGTGTCCAATAAATATCGTTCTGTTATTTGCATTCCTTCTTGGTGTAGCAATATTAATGGCCAGTAGTGTAGTTTAACTGACATTGGAATATATTGCGGAGGTAAAAAAAAGTGAATAAAACCGAAGAGACAAAAATTCATGCTCACAATTCCTCTTAGAATTTGGTGGATATGAGACTCTACAAAATACAAAGACTACCGTTAACTTGATATCATTACCATTATATTGGATTGGAAGTATTATCAGTTGATTATAGAAGAATGGAAAATAGTCCATCAGATAGATCAACTAAAATTTCTGTTATATTTCATTTATAAGCTTAATAGAGTACATCATCTTCATGGAGAACAATTATTTCTTACATGCCTAAATCTAGTAGGGTAGTTGTTAGTATTTGGTGAATATCCTAATTAGTTTCCTAGGATTGGGGATAATTTTAGAGCATACTATAACAGGTTGTGGCTATTCAAACAACACTGTAAACAGTAAAACCAATTCATGTTGTTGATTTTCTCTGTGGCATTAGAATCTATCAGCAGGATAGCTCTCCATTTTATGACTTTGGATTCAGTAAGTCGATGAACACGCCGCCGTCAAATTTTAAATTCATGACCTAGCTTTTTAGGTTATGGGATGGTAAATAAATGGGAAACTAGATAGTTGGGAATACAAAGACTCCATAATAAGAGAAAAATCGGGATCTCTGAATCACATCGTGTGACCTAATAATAAATACAGACAGAGCTTGATTAAGACAGAGGCGTACAAAGCAATTTGCCTGATGTCTCCAGATAGAAACGGCCCTTAAATCGAAGGGAAAGTTTATTTTACGTTGTCAATCAAATAGAATCGCTTGCTAAATCGAATAAAAAGTTTGTTGTTGGGAAAGAGAGGGAAGAAGGAGGTTTGAAGGCCCAAATTAGGCCAAGTCGGGTCCTGAATACAGATCCCATTCTTAGTCTCATCGCAGCTATTCCACGGAAAAGAATTGGAGTAACAGGTTATTGAGTAAGGGAACATACTTTAGCTGATTCATTAAGAAAAAATTACTTTCCCCTTCATAATATCAACATCATATGTGTATACTATACGATAAGAAACAAAACAGTTCATCCACCAAGGCTAATGAAATAGCTACAGTTCTCACAAGTAGATGTAAATATCTAAGTGTGTGCATTCATCAAATCATAACCTTAATTTTCCAATCACGTAATTTATCCTGTTAAGGAACTTTTAATTTCTGAATTTATTTCACTTCCTAAAGAATTATCCACGTGGAATATGCAGCGGTCCTTTGCAAATAATTAATATTATTATCCATAAAAATAAAGATAGTATATACATTTGTGATCAGCACATGATTACGACAAAGTCGAACTGATATATTATGTGCATCATTCTGTTACATCTTATTGGTATTATTTTACTTCTGGTCATACTGGAGATGTTAAAGTTGATGAAACAGAATAATAATACTACAGGAAAATTTCAAAATGTTGTGTAATTAAAGTTAAACAAATTGCAATAAATATGGTTTTAAAAATAATTTTACCTTTATTATTTATTCGTTTAATTTGCTTACATCGAAAAAATATTTTTCAAATTTCAATCTGATTTTGCGACTACATAATTATATATGAAAAAAGAAATTTAATTATAACTGAGGAAAACATGGAAAATATAGAATGGATAAGCAGAAAATATCTTTTCTTTTTTTTACACCATAAAAAAATTTTGTCATAAAAAATCGTAAGAAATTAGCGGTTCGTGCCAACAACTTAGCTTTTACAGGTTTTAGTTAACAATGGAAAACGTGTACTTATATTTAGAGGGAAAATTGCTAGATAGGCAATACAAAAGAAATTAGAGGTTCACACAAACAACATAGCCATTATATGTTTTTGCTTACTGTGGAAAACACCTAGCTTTATTTAGGGGGAAAACTGCGAGGTAGAAAAATACTCTTATTTACATATACTATATTTTAGCAGTATTTACTATTCATTTAGTTTTCTTTAAAATACTGTTTTACACCATGAAATGAGACGTCACATGTAGATTAACTAAAAACAAAGTGAATGAAGTATCAAACGCCTCAAAATTCCCTTTAATTCAAAGCTATTAACATTATAGACAAGACATCTTTCATTAGCATTCCAATGCATTTCTTCTCGGCAACGTAATGGAAAATGTCTACATAAACATGCCACAAAGTGCAACAATATTTTTTTCAAATATCTGTAAAAAAATTGCTTTTTCTTTTAAAAAATACACTGTGGGAATGTAGAAAGAAAGGAAGAACCCACATCGTATATATTTCTCTACATTTTTAGCTCTTAATGTATATAACAGTTTTAAAAGCGCGAGAAAAACATGATCCGTTTCTGAAGCGAGAAGAGTTCCGTAACCAAATATTACCAAGAGTGTAAATTAATAAGTCTGGTATATGAGATTATAAAGGGAAAATAAATAAGCTTTAATTACGATTTAAATTAATTTTTAATAATGTTATGGAAATTTCGAAATAGAACACAGGTTCAACTTTAAGTTTAAAGAAGGCTAACATCAATAAAAATTTCCTTTTATTCTGAATTATTGTGTTCTCAAATCAACTTTGAACTAAAGCTACGCGGACAAACATAGATTAATTAATCAATTTATATAGAATAGTTATTTATGTTAATCTATTTACATGGATTTGTTTAATTTTAAAAGTAGGAAAAAATAGATTTATCATATTTACAGAACTTTCATTTTTCTTTTTCAAACCTATTAAATATTAGAATAATAAATGTATTATCATAAAGGTATATATGAAAAACATTTAATATTGAACTTTTACGAAATAGGAAATATTTATTTATTTTTTATGTATGTCTACTTTATTATTGTTTACGTATTTACTTTATTTCAATATAAAATGTAATATATGTAAAATATATTTTTATAAAATATAAAAGTGATAAAATATCGTATTCAAATGTACAGGATTAAATTTAAATAAGCACAGAATAACTAATGATAAGAAAATTATAAATTTAAAATAAACGTTAAAAAAACATTGCAAATAAATTTTAAATATAGAAGCAGTCATACATCAAAGAAATGAGTAAGTAAGAAAATGTAAGTAAAAATTTTGCTTCCCTTTGTCTTAGGAGACACGGAAGAAGATCATTGAAAAGGAAGGAAGAATTTCTCGTTACTTCCTGTGTTTCCATTCTTCCAACATCTTTCAACTCAACTCCTTAAGCCACCACATTTTCGGAAATCTAACAACGTACGAAATTCTTTGCGGGTATGTATTAATTTATTTAATTCGAGTTAACAAATTTATTTATAAATCTCAGGTATTAGAAGTTTTTGATACACTTGGGTATGAAAAATAAAAATGTAAATAAAATTTACACTTAAATAACGAATTAATCATAACATATCCACTACTATAGTTTAAAAGAGACCATAGATTTAACACTGAATATACAATTTTATAATAAAAGTAATTAGTAATTGAAAAAATCCGGAATTATTCATAACTGATATGCTTTTCATAAATAATTGTATTCAGATTTTATATATGTTATGATAATGATACATCTAATTCCAAAATCCTTAATATAATTAATTGCTTTCGAAATTCTTTCCAATATGTATATGCATATGTATTATATATATATATATGTACATATATATATATATATATATATATATATATATATATATATATATATATATATATATATATATATATATATATATATATATATATATATATGTGTGTGTGTGTGTGTATGTGTGTGTGTGTGTGTGTGTGTGTGTGTGTGTGTGTGTGTGTGTGTGTGTGTGTGTGTGTGTGTGTGTGTGTGTGTGTGTGTGTGTGTGTGTGTGTGTGTGTGTGTGTGTGTATTATAAGAATTATAAGATTATTAACATAACATAATGAATTATAATTAATATAGTGAAATGTAATGGAATATTTAGCTAAAAGTTCTATTCATTTATTTATATTTGTAATAAAATTTTTATATCTAATTTTTCAACAAAAAAATAAATTGCTCTAATAATTCGTTTTTTTTAGTGTAAAAAATTCGCTAAATTAAATCATTGTAATTATAATTTTCAGTAATATGGTTTTAAAGTTATTATACAGAACCCGTGTTAAAATCTTATATAATCTTATTAAATTGATGTCAATTAATAATCAATTTTATCTAAATGAATTTAAAGCAAGATTGCAAAATACGAATATATTTCAAATATTCCATGTACAGAAAGAATCACAAAATTTAACATAATATATAAAAATAGAACACATTAAAATTATAATTTATACTGAACATTTCTTTTTTTTAAGTAAAGCAAAATGATCATCAGAATATTATAATTGATTTTATGAAATAAGATCAAAATTATATATAATTTCATTTAAAATATCTTATTATTTTTTTGCGTTTATATATTATTAATACATGAATCATAATATTGTGTTGATCAAGAAATATAGTTGTTTTTATACTATTTTTGGCAGATTTAAGAAAAAACAATCATTTTTTTTCATATTTTTAACTCTAATTTTCCATATATACTATAAACATAGACTTAAATAATATTATTATTTATATTTGGATATTTTCTCACTAAATTCTCTACATAATATATGATAAATATTGCTTAGATATTATTGATTCTAAATAAAATAGAACTCTTGTATTCACAAATTTTGCAACTTTTATAGACTAAATAAATATTTGCAGCGAAATAATCAAAATTTATTATTTATACTCTTATAAATAAAGCTATAAAAATTTTATTTGACTTTTTTTAAAGTTTTTACATATTTATATTTTTTGGAAGTTTAATTTTATCAATAAATTTTAAATATTTGATATGAAAAAGCTGTGAACACACACGTTAAATTTATTTTGCCCTTTATGTTTTCAGAGTAAACAGCATGGACATTTTGAAATTGATCATTATGAATTAAATAGGAAAAAAATGTGAAGCTTAATAAACATTAAATTAAACAAAAATTTGGTTATTTTAAAATAAAGTTTTATTTTATGTTAATATAAACTTATTGTTCTTAATGTTTCACGCAAATATTTTTCAAATTTCTAACTTTAAAAAATTTGAACTAAAATTTTAAGGAAAAATTTATAAAACTTTTGGCGAAAAATAAATAATCCAGGATATTTAAATATTTCAACAACTATTTTTTCGTAACAATTATTACGATGATTGATTAAAATTACTTCTAAAACATGAAACACACAAATTTCTTAAGTCACAAGCATATTTCGCTAGGATCTTCCTGTTTTGCACCTCCCACTAAGCGACAACAATAGGAGGAAGGAAAATAAATAATTAAATTAAGCAAGCAATTTGTGTTTCAGTCAGCGTGCACATCACTGTTCTATTTACACGTGATAGCGTTCCTAATCACTCACTGATTTATTTTACAAATAGGAGTTGAGCTCATCGAAGGACGCGGAACTTCTTGTGCCATCAATGATAATCGCCATGACAACATTTCAGAAAAATCTGCAAGGCAGACTTGATAAGAAAGTGGTGTTTATTTCTTACTTTTTAAAAGTTTTCCTTGAACATAGATGAAAAATTAAATTGATATCTACTATATTTTTATACAAATGTATATAAGGGTGTTCAAAAAGGACACTCATAAAAACATTTGCTGAAAAATCAATCTAACCGTAGTATAAATATTCTAAATGTATTTATTTCAAATAAATGTGATATTAAGAAATTACTGCCTTCATGAAATATTATAAATTTATAATTCTGCTGAAGATGACTTTTCGTTTTATTCTTGAGTCTATTGGGCAGCATAGACTATTGGTTGAAAAATCAAAGTCGGGCGTAGGATAAAAGATAAAAAATTAAAAATTAAAACCTGTTAGTTTTATGAAGTTAAAAACTAAGAGGATTAATTTAACTAAATCTATTAATTATACTGAAATTTCAAGTAAGTTTCAAAATCTATAATCATAAGACGTTATTTAAAAATGTAACGTATAAATGTAAATAAATTTGTGTTACTTTAAATATGCATAATAGTCTAAGCAACAACACGTGATTTGTATATCAATTTCAAATGAATAATTTGTAAAGAACAATGAACCGGTTGCTTAAAAAAACTATAAAAAAAAAAAAAGCTGCTATGGAGCGAGTTAGATATCCTAAATTTAATATTCAAATTTTTAGAAATTTTAAAGCAAGTTTTATTGGTGGAAAAAATTCCAAACAGAATAACATGAACTTTAATATTTTATTTATATGCAATATGTTACATCACTAAAATCCACCTAACTTTTAATATATTTTGTAACTTTTTATTTGCAATTAATATTATGATTACGAGATCAATATTACAAAAAATTATTTAACTTAAAATTATTATGTTGAAAGAAGTGATATCAATATTATGAAAAATGTTGGTATATAAACTTCTAATACATAATAACGCCAAGCTTTCAATGATTCAGAAAAATTGTTTGTATACATACAAATAATTCGTTGCAGTCAGCTTCATAAAATTAATTTTAAAATGTTGCAATAATTGCTTATAAAAGCAATTTACCTTTAAATACATTCTTGAAATAAAATATATTCACATCAAAAAAAGTTTAAATAGTGTATTAATAAATTAACATTCAAAAGAATAATTAATAGTTGTAAATTTTAATATATAAATTGGAAAAAAAGTTGGTTTCAAGGCGTGCTCGATTCTGTTACAAAGGCTTGACATCAGATAAGTGGGTCAGAGGAAGAGAATCATCTGTCAAAATACGTATCCATGTTTATAGGAATACTGTGGCAGTTACGCTGTTTTGTGGAAATATATCAGAAAAGGCACAATCAGCCGCCGAAGTAGTTTCGAAAGGCTTGGAGGAGCAGATGCTCAAGAGGGATTGTACGTCCATATCAATAGTGTCTCTATCATATATTTATTTGCTAATTAGTGTAGATTCCGTTTACTCAATGCACAGCATCTGTAAGCGATTCAGATCTCTAGTTTTGAAGCATATTAAAGCAGTTGTAATTAACCCCTCCAACCTTGATTTATATCAATCTATGCCTAATAGCACAGTTTCATATAGAAAACCTTCAGGTTCAACTTTCCCTCAATGTTGATGATCTCTGCTTACATGTATGGTAACACAGATCTGTAATCTAATCCTGCATTTATCACAGATCCACCTATTATCGTAAAATTCGTTTTATAGTCTAGGGAATGCTGTATTTAGTAATGCAACAGTGTTAGTCAAACTGCATGGTACTCTGACGACTCGTAAGTACTTTGACGCCATTTTGCACTTGTTTTTACTATCTATACTATCAAATACATAAGACATCATTTATAAATAAGCCAACGCTTGATGATATATAGCATAACTTTTGTGAAAATGATTACGAGGATACAGTGTCCTATTAATGTCTTTCAACTATCAAATCTTGCTCTATTTGAACATTTTGGAGATATATTAGAAAATTAACATCAGTCGTCTCTGAATACCTCTGATTTAATTAACCAGTATCTACCGCAGAGGGACTTCGATAGCAAAGACATAGCCTTACAATGAACAGAAATTAACAATTTTTTTCATCTTACCAATCAAAAAAGGTTTTTTTTTAAATTTTATTTTGCAATGTTAATTATTTTGTCCTGTAAGCGTTAAGCACGCTCAAAATCATGGTCATAAAACTATAAATGAAATTTGTGTATAATTATAAATTGAATCTGTAATTCTTTTAAATTGCGTGTGTAAGGCATATTATTTTAAATGAAATATATGAAAAATCTTTGCTAGTAAAAAACTCTATACCATAAATGGATAGCTGAATGACGTTTTCTATTATATTACAAATAACTTTTAAAAAGACATTGGTTTTAAGAAAAATATAAATATTTTTAACTTTCTATTTATTTAATTATCAACCATTTAATTAAACTTAAATTAATTTACAATCAATTACTTTTCAATGAAAAGATAAGAACAAAATCTTTATGATCATACAGTTTTTATACTGGAGAAATAGCTTTTACTGTAAGAAATCATTTCAACTTTTAATTTTTTTCCAGAAATGATACATTCTGAGAAAAGGGAGCTTCATTAAAATGGAGAGCATTCCAGAATGTTTAACTGACGAAGAAGCACTTGATAATGAAGAGTTTGAAATTTCCTTACCACGTAAACGAAGTAATGAACCATACAAACGATTCATTGAAAATGTAAATTCAACCAAGCCATCTATCCAGGCTCTCCAAAGTAAAATTCTTAATCCAAAAGGCAGTATAAATATAAACTCATCGCTTAATGTGATTACTGAAAATAACGTTAAATCAGAATTTGATCCTTTATCAAAAAGTAAAGAAAAAACGAAAAATGAGAGACTTTCGGTGTCGCTTGTTGACTTAACGAAATTCAACCGCTATATTGATAACGGACACTCAAAAGCTTCTGATAAGGAATTACCATTTGCAAATAGTATAACATTATCCGATACAAATGTAGAACGATTGACCTCGACTCAAAATCCTGAAGATTACATTGGGAATACAAGGAAGGCTAAGCCATATCAAAATAATCTACCACAGCCATCTCATATAACAGATTTTGATTTTGAAACTGAAAAATCATCCACACATTTGAATACAGAAATTTCGAAAAAAGTAATTGCTGAAAGTGATCATTCAAACATAGGCAAGGTTAACTCTGAAATTTTTAATGCATCTATACTGACAAATAAGTGGGGCTCTGAATTGAATGTCCCAAATTCTTTTCCATCGCGTACGCGTCAACGCTCCGGTTCTGTTCAGTGGATACATAATGCTTTTCACAATGTAGAACAAAAATGCCGGGATTTCTTAGAAATTCGAAGACCTAGTGATATAGTGGAACAGCAAATGCGCAAAAGCAATGAGGACCTCGAAATGGAGATTTCCGAAGACGAATCCTCAAAGTTTGGACCCAGTTCAAGTACAAGTGGAAGAAGATTCAGTGAGAACATATTAGGAAAGAAACTGTTTCCTTTTTCCACTGGTATTGTTCACTTGCGGGAGTTGTGGAAGGAAAGAAATGTAAATAAGAGATGTGAGACAAAAGACATTGATCAAACAAGACCCGATGTATGCCCATTATTCACTTTTCCAAAGAATGTTGATGAAGATGAAATGATTCTGGATTCGGTAAGGAAACTATCCCATTACGATTTTCTTGTTTTCATGTTTTATTTTACCTTTCAATTTTATCAACTGATTAAATTCTCTCATGTTAGAATAATTTGCATATAAACATGATAGTAGGGACTAGGTAATTTTGATCACAAACAAAAATTGTTAACTTTAAAATGGGAAAATATTTTATTGACTTGTCTCTTAATTTCAGGAACTCATTTTTTAGAAATTATTACAATTAATCTTAATTTAATAAAACAAGAATTTGTTTAAAATATTTATAATTACAGACATAAAAATTCATGAAATTCCACAACAAACCACAAATAATTCAATGAAAAAATCAAGGTTAAATTATGTATTTCACTTACCAAAACTATGCATCTAAATCAAATCCATACATATATTTAAAACATCACATAAATGTACAAAATTTTGTTTTAAAATATTTACTCAATGAATGATTTTCAAGTTATTTTAATATTTAAAACGCACAAATAAAATTTGCTTATTATACACATTACATGTATAATTTATATAATTCAAAAGAGAAAATCTCAGAAATTTTGACAAAATTAAACAAATTATAAACATTGTATCATTCTTTGAAAAACGAAAACGCTAATGAAACATTACCAAATGATTTTATAGAAATATATTGTCATTATTAATATTTTAACACAGTTAATAAAATTATTTAGCATTGACTTTTAATAAAAAAATTAATATTTTAAAAGGCAATATACTTTTTGTATTGTTGCTATAAATTACTAGTCTCAGTTTCAGTTACATTATGGTAGTTTAATATATAATTGTTTTAAACAATGATAATAATTTTTACTTAATAAATAAAATATAAGTATTTAATAAGTCGGCTTATTTTCTTTATTTTATATAAAAAATTATACATTTAAATGCAAACTTCTTAACATCACTTAAGTAATATTAATATAATTATAAGCAAACACAAACAAAGCATTTTTGGTTTAGTACTCTTAAGATGCCGGTGTGTTTAAACTATAGAGTATTTAATTAATATATATATATATATATATATATTATGTTAAATTTTCTCTTAGAACAATTTTAGTTGATAATGCTAAAAAATCAATTTATACAATTTTACTTTTTTATAAATGGCTGGCCAATTAAAAATGGTGAAAATGAATTGTATACAATTCATGTTTCATTCTATAAAAATGACTTTTCTATAGTATGAAACATGAATTGCAAGTAGACATTAAAACACATGGTTATAAATTATATAAGTTACAGAGCTATATTATAAATACATTTGCTCTTTTTTAAAAGAAAATTCTAAAAATTATTTTGAATTATGAAATTTTTCGCAAATTATAAATTATTTTTTTTAAAAGGCAACTATTATTCATGTTTCATTCTATAGAAATGATTTTTCTATAGTATGAAAAATGAATTACAAGTAAACATTAAGACATAGGGATATAGTTTAGATCCTTATAATTTATAACCCTATGTCTTAATATTTAATTTGAAAATATATTAATAGCAATTATTACCTAATATCATAAATTTCTGTTAATATTATTAGGCTATCTTAAAACATTTGAAAATAAATATTTTGATATTTATAGAGCATAATTAAATACATGATATTGATTCTACTTACATGAATAGAGGAATTGTGATGAAAACATTTCACTAAAATGGACTAGTAAAGACTAAAGTTTATTTTCAAGATTCCATTTATTTTTGAGCAATAGTAATTATGATAAAAATATTTATTTTACATTTTTTGATAAAAATCAACTGTTCTCAACTTAAGGAAATGTGTTATTTATAAAACGTTTTCTATAAAAAAGAAGAAAATAATAAAATTGCCGCCAGAAAGATATTAGATAAGGAAAGATGAAATGTCGATGTACGTCTTAAATTATTACAAGGGTCTTATCGAAAATGATAATTCTGTCGACACTAGAAATATAAAAACACTTGACTGTGTAATCTAAAATCTCCTTCTCACATCAGTTTTGATAATCAAAAACTGGTTGACTCAAAACTTTTTCATGCATATATTGAGAGACTTTATTTAGAAATCTATTCAATTTCTGACCGAAACAAGAATTTTAACAAATCTTTTATTTGACTATGTAAACATCAAAATATTTAACATTTTTATTTATCAAAAGAAAAATTCTCGTGTTTAATTTTACTTTTATTAAGAAAATAATCGAATTCTGTATATAGATATTTCGAAGAAATTTTCAACGCAACAGTTTCAATTATTATAATAAATAAGGATTTTTTGCTATATTTTGGAAAAATTATTAATGAATAATGTACAACTCATAAATGACAAACATGTCGTATTATTGATGAATGTGTAAATTTTTCACCTGCGATGATACTGATATTAAGACAATTCCTAATTTCTGGTTCAAGTTCATATATATATTGCCATCTATAATCGACGGATCCATGTAATGTCTTCTTTAGACTTAAAAGCCATCTGGGTTCTGACTGACATTCGCAGTGCCTTCTAATATTTATCAAACTGGTGTAACGTTGGTGATAAAACTAGAGCTACCTTCTCATTAAATTAAAACAAATCTCTTCTTCTTGTGATGTACATATTCAGTGGATTACCTTACATGTAGACATTTGGAGTAATGAGCAGGCGGATGTCTTGGCGAAGATGGATGAAGGGGAGTCAATGGCTACTTCTAGTTGTCTGACTTTCCTTTAGCTATATTCTGCTAGAAAACCTACAGAAAAAATTATTTGGTTTGTTCTTCCGGCAAATTCTTGGTACCGTACTAAATCTCCTGGTGGATCCCTCACTATGAACTGCGACAGAAGTGTCTAGACAGCTCTCTCCCGCTTTCTTAAGGGCCATAAGAAGTTTTGGAGTCAGAAAACCTACCCGATTTGTCCGAAATATAACCAAGAGTAGGCTTGGTTATATTTCGTATTTTAAAATAACTTACGTATATACATGAAAAATACATGAAAGCGACAAATTCAGCAAATTTATCCACCTTTCTGAAAAGTCCATTATGCTCCCTTCATGACACGACACACGTCCAGATGATAGTCGAACTCTTTCCATACATTTTGTAGTAATCAACAAGACGTCATTGAATTGCCGATACTACCACTAAGTGCTTTGTTTATACTGCTGTTCTTTATCATACTCTTATGAAAGCGCGTTGAACAGTTACAACATACATGCGATTAGAATACTCAGACACAAAAAAACTTTTTTTCCTTCCATTTTCGACAGGTACTAACCTCGTATTTCCTCACCTTACCAGAAAGATAGTGAACTTATTCTACAACCACGAGAAAAACTTGGTGTGTTTATGATTCTTTTCAACTATCTTTCATATCCGTATAAGTAATGCAGCCTTTTCAAAAGGAATGAATAATTTATGTCTGTATACTAGTTTCATGTTGACATTTATTTCAAAGTAGGTCCATGTATGTTTTTTGGTTGCTTTCTTTTGACGTAAATATGTACAGTTTATTTCTTGGAAATCCCTCTAAAAGGAGACAATATGCAATGGATGCCAGAAAAAAGCCTCATTTAAATATAATTTTCTTTTAGATATAGATCATCCATTATGATGAATAGAAAAAAAATTCACGTAGTAACTGAAATTTTTTTAAAGAAATAAAGTTTAATATCACAGAGATAAGTGTACAGTAGGAGGAGTTATAAGAAATTTGCATATTAAATATATAAATTTTCTGCTGATACTCTTCGAAATCAAAATATTTAATATTGAAGATTTCTCATTATATAATTTATTTCTGCATAATTGGAAGTAATTGCGAGTTTCACAAAATATAGAAGTGCTTATATTATTATATCACAAACTAGAAAAAATATTTTTAAGCAAATTGAGAGCTATAATGAATTACGGTTAATGCAATATGTAGATGACACAAGAATACTGGTGTTAGAGTAACAAAATAATGAGCACTTCGCGTGAAATGGAAAACCAATAGAGGTGACTTTTGTCAAAGTCAGCTTTCTGAAAATGATATGACAAAAGAATTTTTTTCAAAGAAAAATATAAAGGCCAGATATTGAAAATAAAAGGAATTGTTATATAACTGCAGTCTCTCTAGCTATTTGTTTTGTTCATCTTGTACAGTAACTTTATGCAGCTGCATAATATCTTACAGATTGCATTCATTATATATTTTACGTTGACTTATTCATGTACGTGTATTCTAATGAGGTATGAATGCATTGAGTTTAATTGAAATTATCAAATTCAACGATTATTTGCACTCAATATACTGCTGCTGCATTTAAAGAGGTAAATGTGATTCATATGAGCAAATATAATATGAGCTTTTCAATAAAAAAATAATTGAATCTATTTTAATTTAAATATTATTTTTAGTTGTTTGCTTATGAAAAGTTTCCAAAAAACATGAACAAGAAAAGGAAAAATTATATAAAAATATTTAAAATGTCTCATTAATGCATAAAAAAATGTGACTTGATTAGATGAAAAAATTCACCTTCATTCCCATAAAATAAAAAAATGTTTTTCAAAATAAAAAAATAATAATTTTAAGGTCAATATAAATCACACCAGATCTCTTATCTTTATAGTCAAGAGATAAAACGTTCTCTTTTGAGGAAAATGTCCGAAGTTCGATTTAAATTACCCTAGAGTAATGGTAACTAGATTCAGTAATTTCGCTTTTTGATAAATGCATTATTTATGATAGTTAGTACAGGTTTCTGTTTTTGCACCTCTTCCTTTACATAAAATAAACAACACCGAGCGAGATCCTTCAACACGTCCCTTTCTTTTTGCTACTGTGCGAGTTACAGTTGATGAATATGCGCGGTGGACCTGCTTTTATAACGAATGATATTTCTACTCTCGACTACCACGTATCTCAACCACGTCTCTATTTTTTACTATTTTTACACGTACACTATTTCTTATACTTATTCTCACTTCATTCAATTTCAATACGAAAACAGCAAGAACACTATTTTTTACCTTATAGAATTAAATAAAAGCTGTTATTTTTTCACACACAAAACAATTTCAGTTTGTGATACATATATTTTCTTATTTTTAACAGCATATAATACTAAGAAACTCTTGTTTATCTTAAGCATAAGCGTTTGTTTTACATATATAGATAGCGCATGGTTGGTATTGTAATTAATGAACTTATTAAAGTTATGTTTATACAGCTTTTTAGAAATAAAATCACTTTCATTTATGGGAAGCAATCAAGCAAAAAGTGAAACTTGCAGTGAAAATTTCATCATGAACTTTTTTAACACCTGAATTTCTTTTGAAAGCTTTGTATTCTGAAAAAAGTGACCTTAATTAAAGAATATATAAACTTAACTATTAATTCAATGTGAAGTAGAGAAATAAAGATTAATTGCTTGTTATATTAAACTTCCTAGAAAACACATTCCAATTTCCTTTGAAAAAAGAACGAATCTTCCGAATATTTTATCTACACAATTCATAATCTGGAATATGTTTATGTATATAATCTGACATTGAAAGTAATGGACACAAGAGCATGTGATATCAAAAGGTAAAAAATTTCTGTTCACTAATTTAAAAATCTCGGATAACTTAATTAAAATTAGATACTTAACAGAAATGAAATGAAAAGAGATGTTACAATATAACAGCTCCTTTTAAAGAGAACAGTTCAAAATGTTTGGCGTTCAATGAGAAATGAAAATTCTAATTTATTATTCAATTGCTAGCTCATATTATTTCAAACCTTTTGAAAAAATTTTTTATCAAAGTATTAGAAGAGAAAAATTCTTTTTCCATGAAAAAACACATGCAAGTTACCATAAAAAGACAAGCAAAAACATTTGTACAAGATAATTTCTTTAGATTAAATTATGCTATATACATAGGAAGTGATATTTCACTTGATGCTTCAACACAATTTAAATATATTAAGTTATGTAAAAGAATCGAATAATTTGAGTTTGCATCCATTATACGCCTTTATTTATGATTTACAAAATAGCCTAAGTTAAAATTTTCTATAATAATTAAAGTGTAGCCAGAACAGTCGGCTTTATCTTTGCACAGTTTACGAAAAACTTTTATCAGGCTTATGTCAATGAGATCATGAATTTCATTGTAACTAAGCCAGTGGAATTATAGTCTGTAATGTAAAGGTAAAATTTTGCTCATAAAATGATACTGCAACTTTTACTGTGTAGATATAATATAAGCATATTTCTTTTCTATTTGTGCATTCATTTAAATTTATATTAAATTTCTGTTAATATTGCTCACATACAAAAACTGGGTGTAGTTTAATCTGTTCCTTCTGTTGAGAGAATAATACTTCCATTCTCGTATCATTCAACTGTATGTGTATGAGAAATTATTCATCGAAATTGTGATAAGAGCTTCGCTTCAATTTATTGAAATTGCCATACTATCTGTTCTCCAAAAAAAGTAAATATGGTGAGGAGTGACTTACTGTGAATAATAATTGTTGGTGCTAACAGATAACACCACTACACAAGAGTATTTTCTATGGATTAAAACATTCTAGTTTAAAAAATCACATTGACAATAGAAGAGAACCCTCTCTTACGTGAATGATGAATGCACATTTTTTAGTACACCCTATTCTTTTATGGTGTCAACCCGACATCCAATTTTGCTCTTTTAATGAGTCATTATTGAAATTAAAGTTTAGCTGATTTTAATTTCAATTAATACCACTTTTTTCAGTAATGTCTTTACTAACAGTTGCACCACCCCAATGGTTAGGGCATCAGCCTTCCTTCCTGAAGGACGGGGTTCGATTCTCAATGCCGCCAAAGACCCACCGGTACATACGATATACGTGCTCGTTATCTCTGTAGAATCGAAAGTCCTGTGGTCAGTCGTTGAGAAGTTACCATGAGTGTAATGGTCTGGAGAAAATTTTTTCCGCTTCAGATTATTGTCAAAATTGAAGGAGTGGATCCTCTGGTGCTGCCATCTATCGGAGGAGTTTAGAGCAAAGTCGTACTTGGGGTAGACTTTCTTGGTGTTGTGGTTAAACGAAAGACACACCCTACAGACTTAAATTCGCATAGACAACGACATATCTAGATTGGCTTGTCCATGTAATAAGTAACAGTAACAACACGGTTGCGCCATATAATTTTCTTTAACTTATCTCTATGTTAATTATCGGTACAATCAAGTATAAGTGAGATATATTGTGCTCATTTGAGAGTTGTTTCACTTAATATTTCCCTCAATAGTATTCCGTGTGGCATATAATTCGAACTTGTAACATTAATTGTTACTCCTATGTTTCATAATGCCCATATTTTTCGGTCAGTTATTTAGGCAATATCCATATTTGAAGTAAAATATTAATCCTACACATTTTTAATCTTATATCAACTTCAAGTTGATTCATTTTTTTCCTTATCAAGTATTGTGGTGTTCATTATCTAGCATTGTGGAGAGGCTTTTTCAAATCATATTTGTGTGTAAACTTGTAGTGGTTTTAGGTCATCGAAATCATTACAATTTTTTTTTTCATTTTATCTACTGCCTCTTTCCCTTTTTGAGTTCACTAATTTAAAAGTTTGTTATTTAATTTATTGTAAACTAATTAATATATATATCTTTCTTACATTAAAAAAATTTCAGAGTTCTAGCATTAATAATCGGACTTTTTTGTCCGGATTCAGCATTTTTCTTTCCTATTTTGTTATTTCAGTAATGAATTTAGGTTTAGCTTTATCAAGTTGCAGTCATATAGAAAAATATTTTGCCCCATACATCAATAAACTATTTGCAGATTGCATTGGTTATACAAAGTTTTACTGGACTTGTTAAGTCTCTTAAAAGTTCAGAATTCGTTACATTAGTCATAATTAATATTCTTACAATTAATTCTCTTCCTGTAAGGCAAGATCTTCCTTAAAAGATTGTTTGCCATAATTACTGCACAAATTAACTATATAAGGACTCTCGATTTAATTTCTATCTTTGAAGAAAAAATCTTTTATGTTAATTCTCTTCACTTCAATAGCATGACTTGTTTATAGAATTCGAAATAAATTAATGCCAATGCTGTGCTTACAAAATTAGATTCTACAATTGTCTCAGAAATCTAATACATTTATTTATTTTACAAATGCTAAACATTAACGCTTAAACCATTACTTAACGGGCTCTCCAATACTTTTTGACAATGTTCTCATGTAGAAGTCTAGTATATGAATTCAACCTGATGGTAGAACATAGATTCTCTAGCTGGTTATATAACAAATCAAGCTTCAAGTCTGTAGTTCTATTGGGGATCAATTTTCCCTAAGTTATTGACTGCCTGTTAGATTGATGTCTGATTGGTGAATTCAGAAATATTAATGTAAACATTGTGACTTTTTATATTTAGCCAATATTCTGTCAAAAGAGAATTAAAAAAAAAAATTCAAAATTTTGCGGTATGAATGCTTTTATTAAATAATCAGAAGTTTTGTTACTCAAAAGTTTTTATGAAAATGTTCTAATGTTGTATTTTTGATGTTGGGCAGTTCTATAAAGATTGTGACTAGCTTATTAAAGAATGTATTCGAAGGATATAATGCTTATTGTTAGAACAATTTAAGAAAGTTTGGGAATGATATTATAATAACTTCAGTGAGAAATAAAATTGTCTATTCTATTTTCCCCATTTTATCAATTTATTTAATAAATAATTTTTTTTTTGAGAAAGTCTACCACATATTTATTAAAGCAATGATTATTATATTAAATGCAAACTTCTTCCTGGCATAGTTCAAGCAATAAACTATACTAATAATAACTTTTAAAAATTAAATAAATATTGAAATATTAGCAAGAATAAAGTATAAAAATATTTCTGGTGCTTGAGTTGTCAGTTCAGTAAAACCATCACTCTAATTCAAGTTTATTCCACAAATGTAATCTTCATCATCATTAAACTACGTCTATGAACAGAGATTTTATGTTTTTCCAAGAGCTTAAATCCAGATTATGCAGTTTCACATTTACCAGTAATTGTGTATTAGAAACACGGCAACTTTGTCCTGAATAAAAAAGTGGTATTCCATTCTTTATTTCTATGTTAATTTTGATTTCTCACTTTTTTCAATTCTTGAAACTCTAATTGTCTTCAGTGTGTGCAAGTGTCTATAAATGTGTATGTATGCATGCAATCTTTAAATTTACGTTTCTTCTAGATATAGGGCAATATTATGAGTCATTTAGATCAAAATGATACATTTTATACAATACGAACTTCATGTGGTCATGATTTTCTTAAAAATAATACCAAAAATATTCATAGAATCATCATCAATCTTATATAGAATTCAATTACTGTTGTATTACATAAAGTTATAAAGAGTTTAACTCTATATAAGAATGACAAAATGACATAGAATTCAATTTATGTGTCGCGCGAGTCCTTACTTTTTCCATTCATAAAACCTATATTCTAAGGAAATTCAGTGCATCGTATGAAAACAATACGATTACTCACGATGAGATTACTCACGATAGGTCTATCAAATTAATAATATTGAGATCATTCAATTAATTTGTAAGTATGTACAAGCATTTTATATTTTTTCATTGAAAGCAATAATAAGCAAATGAAAAATTCAAAACAGCAAAAACAAGCTATTTAAGATAATACAGATTTTCATTTACAGAACTCAAATAAATTTTAGATTGTAATTCACAGAAAAGTAAAGAATTTTTTTATTAAAGAGTATAAATTACACGCTTTTATTACACGTAGCTACAACTCAATATCAATAGAATTATTTTTAAAAAATTGCAAATTTTAATACTTTTTTATATCAATACTTAAAAAATTTTAAAATTCTTGCAATTTACACTGAAAAATTACTTTAAGGCGATTTATTGATTGTAATTTTAAAATTAATTACTATGTTACAAATGAAATTTAATGGAAAACCAGAAGTATTGAATTGTAGGCTAATGCTCCAAAATACGATTCAGCTTCCCAATTTTTGTTTTTCTTAAACTAAGAATGACTAAACATTATTTTACTTCTATTTCTAGTTTTATTTAAAAGTTCACATTTTCAAAAATAAAATCTAATATTAATACTCAAAAGATAATAAACGGTTTTATTTATCTCATAATTAATATATAATTGGTGTATAATTAAATAATAATAATACTATCATAATAAGGTTTAAATCTTATACTTGTTACACAATTGCTTATTTAATGAAAAATGTGCTTTGTAAATTCAATCGGTATTTGCTTGTTGCTGTAAACACTCCTTTTTTTAAAGGTTATTAATCTCTTCAGGAAATTAGATACGTATTTTTTTGTATTCTGTTGTTTCATGCTAAAAAAACACTTTTGTTTCTGGTACAGATACATTTGCTTGCAAATACGAAAGAGAGAACCCAATTCTTTCCCTCATTCGTTCCCCATGGGTGCCTCATTCATCTGTATTTAACCCTTCCCTGGGGCTGTTTCTTAATTAATGCTTTGTGTATTTGAACTTTCCTTTTGAGAACATAACCTACACTTTATATTTTAGACAAAATATCTTATTTTAGACAAAGTATCCTATAGCTGATTTTATAATTCATTTAATATGTATAGATGAAAGCTTTGAATTCTCATAATATAGCATCAAAATTCTCACACAGAAAACACTCGAAATTTAGTATCCATAAATATAAATTCTGATTTCTTATCTCTAGTTTTCCCACACGAAAATTTTTTAATCTTTACAATTTTTTAGTTTTGTTTGCAAAAATCATTTTTATTTCAGGAAATTTGTAAAACATAACTAGCTTTGTAAAGATTCATGGAAAAAAACAGGCGAATTTTTTTAAATATCGTATTTAAAATCTCCTTATATAAAACGAACTCGTTTTGACTATAACAAAATCTTATAATTGAGTATTTTAATACTTTTTTGTTCCAACACAACATATTTAAATCAAAAGCGTGTATATAGTAAAGTCTAAAATACTTTCCCCCAATAAAAATAAGTGGCAAGTTTCTAAAAGTATTGTACATGTTTAAAGAATTTTCACCAGGTAAGAAATTTTTGTTTAATAACTTCATTAAATAATTTATAAATCAATTATAAATTATTTTGTGCAATTTTTCAGAGACAACTTTCAACTACTATGTTGTTTTATTGAAGAAATGCACTTTTATAATTGATTATATAATTTATAGATACTGAAGGAATCATAATTTTTAATTGCTTTTAATATCATATATTTTCTAAAAAAAAGTATGCATGGCATTTTTAATCTTTCATGAATTTTGTATTTACAATTTCATGTGCTTCCATTTGAATGGAAATTCTATATCTTACAACTGTAAAACATTTTTCTCTATATTTTTCCGGATAATGTTTATTTAAATAATTTTCTATAATACCTTTTTCTGTTTTCATATATCATTTTATAGTTGCGTCAAGCCATGAGAAAATGTACAGCAGTAGATCCAACTGTCAGGCCAGCGTCTGCCTCTGTATTGGAACAATTGTCTTCCCTTTTAAAATAAAAGAATTCGTAAAAGCAATGGTATGTTTTGATTTTTATTTATCATAACTTATAAACTTGCAAAACGTTTTCTATCGTATATTTTTTCGAACGTTTACAAAATGAAGCAATAAACACCAAAAAATACTTCGATACTATATAAAGAAATATATATTTTTACGACTTTCTAATTTGTGTATTTAAATAAACAAGCCATTGATGTTGATGTGTTTTGCAACAATTAAAGTGCTGATCAACATATATATATATATATGTATATATATATATAGATAGATAGATATAAATATATATATATATAAACATATATATATATATATGTTTATATATATATATATATATATATATATATATATATATATATATATATATATATATATATATATATATATATATATATGTGTGTGTGTGTGTGTGTGTGTGTGTGTGTGTGTATATATATATATTTTTTTTGTAACTCAGTAGTTTTCAAAGCAAACTTTAATCCAGTGATGATTAGTTATTAAATTATTCGCATTAAATATTTTTCTATTGTTCTCATTCAAGAATAAGTTTGATTTTTAATTTTAAGAGGTTCTCTCAAGATTAAATTACAAACACACAGAAAATAAGAATTTTTTTTTTAAATGGAAATAATTGATAGCATCATGCTTTTACATAGGCACAATCAAAACAGAGTTATAGCCGGAGATAAACTGCCAATTTCTGTAAGAAGAAAAAGTACAGGAGAGAAAGGGTTGCTGGCAAAATGGCCGAGAGAGAGCTTCAATAAGAACAAGAATAAATTTGGTGCAGCTTTACGAAAATGAAAAATAGACTAAAGAAAAATGCTTCTAATTTCTATTTTCTCTTATTAACAGTTTTCCATAGTTTTGTTCATTTTAAAATTGCATTTATAATTGTAAATAAAAACATTTTTGTACGCTCAGATATTTGTCGCTTTAATGCTAGAACATAAGAACACGTCTCAGAACAAAATCTTCTCAAAAATCAATAAAATATTCTTCAATAAAATAAATCAATAAAAATAAGTTGAAATAAACTAAAAATTTTAATAACAAAATTGTTTCTGTCTCCTATTTTTGTCATTGGAATATATATTTCACATCACACTACTTATGAATATTCCTCCTTAACAAAATTATTTCATTCCATTGCGACCCCTTTCCCTTAACTTTACAATTCTAATTTATCTTTAAATTCATATGACTGCTTTAATGTTTTAATTTATCCTCTCCTTTTTTTACAGAAAAGATTCAATTGTTGTCATGTTAACAGAAAAAATCCTAATAAATTTTAATTTAATGTGTAACTATCACAATTATATCGATCCTAATTATCGAAGTAATCACATTTTAAGATTTTCAGTGAATTAGTACTTTTTGGAGACCCTGTTTATTTAAAATAAGCCGAAATGATAATTTAAATAATTTTCAAAACAAATTGTTTTCATAAACGATTTATTTCTGTAAAAAAAATAACAATTCGCTTGATCTTAGAGGTTTGAAAAGGCTTTTATGATCAAAAACACAGATATATCTGATGGTTCTAAAATAATTATTCTTATCTTACTTTCCATCCTCAACATTTTTTGATGACATTATATGTGTCACGACACAATCAGCTTCCGACTTGAAAAAAAAAACAATTTATGCTTAGGTCAAGGGAAAAGATAAGAGAATTTTGTATAAAAATGATTTTGCGATAATAAAAGTCTAAAATAGAACCATTGATGAGTAATTTATCTAGTAGTTCATAAAACGTTATAATAAGCTTAAGAAGAAAATGCTTTTTTTTGTGTGTAAATATATGTGTATAGAACTAATGATAGTGCTTAAGAACTAATCATTCAATTTATAAATTTAGAATTACTTACATAAAACAAATTTTACTTTAATAATTTTTCCTATAAGAAAGAAAATTAATACCTTCTTATTTAACATCGTAATTGTGCAAATAAAATAATAATTTTCGTGTTTAAATTATCATGAATTAACAATTCACGTAGAAAATCAGGAGACCCTAATTTTTCACCGGCATGCTTACATTTTTTGTTTTTGTCTATTATTATTCTGCAGTTGTGAACATCTTTGCTTGCCAGCATTCTTAGGATTTCAGTTATAGAAGATTTAATCAAGTATAAATCCATCTACCAAACTCAATAATTTGAAAATCCACCTATAGCCGATCAGGTAGTTTGATTCTAATATGGATATTGATAAAAATATGTAGAAGTATTTGATTTTGTCTTGTATGTTTTCCAGGAAGTTTACTTTACTATTTTTCTTGTAGGAGGGTCATCCGGAAAGTAAATTTTCCACTGCTCCAAAAGATGACCCTGTAACATGATCGAAACACCTACAATCTACCCTGCAGATGTTCTTGTAGGGTAGATTGTAGGTGTGACTATCATACGCTGCAACCCTAATTTTCGGATAGCTTATATTAGTGTCGTTAGAGAGGGCAAAGATGTCGGCTCTTATTTCTTCTCCCGCTGACTAAGAGATGAGGTTAGTGATAAAGTTTTTGAACTCACAGAAGGTAGCGCCCATCGAAATCCATAGCCAGTTGCGTTTAGTGTATGGACTGGATGTGATTTTCAGCAACGATACCAAGTTGACGGTGACGAAAAACCTCGATAGGATCGTTTCTGTTGATGAGACGTGAGTTGCTCGCTTCATCCTAGAAACCAAGCAATAGTCAATGCATTGTCATTACCGTGGATATCCGGCACGTACGAAAGTCAAGCAGACTGTATCCATACAGAAGCTAATGTGCACGATCTTCTGGGACAGCAAAGGCATTCTACTCATTGACTTTTAGCTGATGGGTGCAACAATAATCGCTAAACAGTATACTCGACTCTAAAGAACTTGCGACGAACCATTCAGAACAAGAGATATGGGGTGTTCAGTTTTATACGGCAAATTCCAATTAAAAAAAACTGTGGTTAAGTGTCAATGCTCCCAGCGACTTCTATCTGTTCTTGCATCTGAAGAAATTTCTGTCCGGACATCGCTTCACTACAAACGAAGACGTTCAGAGAGTTATGACATGTTGGATCCATTCTCAGGTTCTATGATACTGGATTGCAAAAACTTATCCCATGGTATGACAAATGCTACCATTCCAATGGTGCTTTTTTTTAGAAGTAGCTGAAATACTGTTGTATCTTTCACAATAAGTCTTTCGAGGTAATTATGTTTAGTTTCTCTTTATGAGCCAAGGGAAGCTTACTTTTCGCAAGTGATCTTCGTAAAAATTTAATTTCGATAGAAGTGTTCCAGATCAGTTTTATTATTTTTTTTATCAATCTTTAAATAATTTATTGAGGTCTAAATAATAGGATTGATTCGAAGAGAATGTATTAATTTCAGGAATATTTTATCTAAAATCACATAAGTAAAGCACACAAAATATGATACTTTTTATCTATTCATAGATGAGACGAGAAGTATTAAGAAATATGTCAGAATCTTAAAGAACGTGAATAACACTTTTTTTTATAAAGAAATTTACTGAAGATGACAATATTTATGAGCTCCGAATAAAATCGTAGTCATTATATTATTAAAAATGATGATTTTATTCATAGAAATCATGAAACAGTGTTTCTGGATTTCAGTTAAAAGAATTTAAAATTTAAAAATTATTGGAATGGTAGAATCATTTTTATTTTTTTAAAAAAATGCTTAAAATATTATAAATTTAGTAATTATTTATTCGTAGCACATAAACTGCTCTCTAAAGCACTAAAAAACCACCTGGAGTGTGTCTTTGAGTACCTGCGATGCTGGCGGAGAGGGGGAGTAATTTTTAAGAAATATATGAAGCTGATGTACACATTTTATGTCTTACTTGCTTATTGATCATGATTTTAAAGAACGATTGTATTTTGTGATGATTGAATTTAATATTCAATTCACAATTCGATAGATATTAGCTCTCAGTACCTGCGAAAAAGCTGGATTTTCTAATAGAGAGAGTCAAATTTAATTTTAATAATAACATGTTCTTAAATTTATGTATCTTATTTGGATAAAATTTAATTAATTTCTTATCTAAGGAAATTAATAAATCAAATTTTGATTTATGTTATGAATATCATTATACTCTCCTTCTCTCTTTTTCTGTATTTATGTATGTGTGTGTATATATATATATATATATATATACGTGTGTTAAGTTATCAGATTTGACCACAATACTAAGTCAGAAAACGAAAATTTGGACTTCAATAAATATCGCATTGAGGCATTCCATTTTTAAGCGCATTTTACATTCACCTAGCTAAAATCCGATACACAGTCCTTAAAATCAATATACACTTAAATTTATTTCAAAATGAATATACATAGAAAATCAAAACTTATGATTTTCTACCCTTTTCGGAAAAAAAAATAAAAAGGAAGAACAAAGCCCCACACACAACAAGAAACTAGTGTTCCCGCTTTGTGCTTAGTTTAAATATTAAATTGTGAAAATGATACAAGAATCGAAATAATGTTTCAAAAAGGTTATTGTTGCTGATATTTATGACACTTGGACAAGCGAAGCTCGCTATGCCTTTGGCTATGCGATGGTCAGTAAGGCGCTTCTTTCCTTTAACCAAGAAGATGAAAGTACGCGACGTTGCTCTAAACTCCTCCGATAGATGGCGCCACTAGAGGATTCACTCTCTCAATTTTAAAAATGATCTGAAGGGGGGAGGAAATTTTCTCCAGACCATTCGCCCATGGTAACTGATCACAAGACTTTCGATTCCACAGATTTAAGGAGCACGTATTGCATGTACTCGGTGGGTCTTTGGCGGTGTAAGGTCGATGACCTAACCACTAAGCTACCACGGCCCTTCAAAAAGGTATGAATACGAAATGTTTTTTTTTTTAAATTACTCCTTGCTATATTCTTTTATTTACACATTCTTAAAAAGATCTTTCTTTTTACATTACTGTAGTTGTATGCACCTGACTTTATTATTTTTTGTTATGGGATTTAAGTTAAGCTAAACAGAAAAAATATAAAGAAATGATTTTATTTTAAGAAAACTTTTTTTTATTTTAAATAAATATTTTGATATATTTATAAATTGCTTAGGCAAAGCAAAATGAGAATATTTATAAAACAATGTCCTTTACATATATTTCAAATTCGATTATATTATTGAAAGTTTGCATATTTTTATCGAAATTATTTATTCAGAAATATAAAGTAACTTCAATCAAAGCAAAATTGAAGTTTATTTATTTATCACCGTTTAAAAAGCATTTATTTTTCTGTACTTCTAAATAAATTTGATGGGAACGTTTTTTATTGTACAATGATTCTTCAAAATAGATTAATCTTGTATAATGCGTATAACTAAATGGTACAACCAAAATAAATATTTGTTTTATCTGGATAGAGCACACACACTACCACTATTCGACATAATTTTGATAACTTCTCGTCTACTGTTTAAATTACAGTGTTGTATTAAATGTTATATAAAAAGATCATTGAGTCTCAAGCATAAAAGCAGTTCTAATTTAAGAAAGATCTTGTCAATTACATTTTATGGAGCAAAAATATACACAGACACTTTAAAGACATATAATTTTGCTTTTGTAAGAAATACTTTTCATATAAGTGTTTTGACGCGAATGAGAAAGTCTACATAGTGATAAAATTCAAGATTAGGTTTTTTTTATGTTCTATTTTTCAGAGTGAAAATAAGAAAGATAAGAGAAAATAATCTTAGTTAACTATTTTTCAAACCATTTTTTCAGTCATAAAGTTACCTTAACGTACATAGAAACAGTTCAGATAATGTTCATATAATTAATAAATAAGGGGTTAAATTATTTTTCCTAATGCACTTAGTTAAGATGGGATGTAAAAGTCAATTAATGAGCTGTCCACTAGAAAGGTATAATTTACACACTAATTTTTGTGCTGCTTCTGTAAAAATATTTTATTTTATACGCTGTTTCCATGTTTTTATGTATTTTTAATGACAACTTTTAAGAACTCAAAAGTGTGTGATATTATAATCTATTTAATTTTTAATTTTTTCAAAAATTCATAAGTGTTTACCATGACTTAGTAATTCGGTCATGTCTTTCAAAGAAGAAATGTACCATATTCATTGTTGAACAATGAGAGATAAATGCAGCATTTCTGCCTTAAAATATGCTATCGTGTTAATGCTTGAAATACGATAACGTTCATTATTTTTGTTAAAGTGAAATATATAATAACAATGGTCTTGAAATGTCTCCTTTTTTTTTATTAATGGAAGCATTTTTTCCAGGGATTAAAATAAATGATTTTTGAAAAAATTGCACTAGTAAAATCGAATTTTAGAAAATATTAGTAAAACAAATTTCATACATTTTAAATTGAGGCTAAGATATATTTTTTTTATTAGTATAGACTTATTTTCCGCATGTCTTTATTATTGTAAAGATTCGATTAGTTATTTCTTTATAGTGACTCTGAAACCATTTAAATCATCAAACACAGTCGAATTCCCGCTTTGTGTAAAAAGTAACAGAATCGCTATAAGCCAATCACACTCACTTAGTATTCTCAAATCTCGCTTATATTCAGCACACAAAAATGTCATTGGAAAATGAAATCTGCTTAATTCATATATTCAAGTAGGAAGAAACTTCAACAAATTTAATTTGTTTTGTTCACACATGAAAAAAGAGAATTTCCTTGTTTGTTACTTAAATTTTTTTGCTGAATACATTAAGCTCTCACACAACGTATTTTTTCTTAGATTCGAACACAGATAAAATGGATGGAAAATTTAAATGCTGAACACTACATGCTTTCAACCTGCATGGAATGCCGACTGATTACTTCGGCTCATTTGACATTAAAAAGCATATTCTTATCAAAATTAAGTACTATTTAATATTTAAATTTAGTAAGAATAAAAAATGGGCAAAATGATTGCTAAATGGTCAGCCCGTTGATCTTCAGCTCGTGGATTTAAAACCCACTTCAGGCGTAACCATATTATTATATATATGTGTGTGTGTGTGTTAAGCACTTCATTTAATCAACGGTTATATGTTTTCATGCAATATCTTATACATTTTTACAAGTTATATAGACTAAGAATTAAGAAATATTACTGATTTTATGATAGAATTTAGCTTCGTAATTAGATTTATTACAGTGAAACAAAAGCACATGACAGACTATGATATCACTAAAATATTTCGCATTAAGAATTGTGTGGGAGCGAAAAAAATCAATCATTTACTCTTTGAACACTCACTACAAACTTGAAACACGATATGCAAATGCTCTGATGACCTCTACTCATTTTACTTTACATTGTGACGTCATATCTATCCTGAAGCTTTTCATCGAGCGATAGGCAGAAAATACTCTTTCACGCGTCTCTTTTTCGGTGCCCGGACCATAAGTTTCTTCTCAAAGTATCTTATTTCTGCACGAAACATTTGGGTCTTTTTTTTATTGTTCGTTTCACTCTTTTTCTTTTCTCTGGAGTAAATCGAATGCGACCGCATTTGGGCGCGTTTTCCTTCCATTTCCAAACCGAAAAAGAAACTTGAACTTTTTAAAAACTAAATTTGTAGAAAATGTCATTCGATAACTACTTGCCGAGATCGGCACTGCTGCATGGTCTGGTGACTTTCTGTGTTCTAGTTGGAGTCACATACACTCAGGATAATACAGAGTCCATATTCGGCAATATTACCAATTCGCGAGAACTGTTCCAGCCTACACCTCTTATTACGAACTTGAATCGAACTGCAGCTGAAATGCTGATTCAAGAAGCCAACAATGTGTTTGTGTCGAATACCAGTCTCGGTGACTTCATTCAGAACAACGTAACTCACCAGATGCTTCTACGTTATAGAGAAAGGTAATTGGAATATAAATTTTATAATTAGCTATATCTTAATTGCCTATGATTATAAGTAATTCGGATTGAAAAATGTTTTTCGTAATATTTATGCACGAAAATGTTTCCTAACAGTTCTCAATTTAATGAAGGATTCTTTTAATCTGTAATTTGTTTTTAAGAACTTAAACTTTCAAACCTAAATTATTCCTATTTCTGAAGAAAATGTTTGTAGTGATTTTGGATTATAAATTGTTTGTCGAATTAGACCTTGTGAACAAAATTCATCATAACTATTGCAAATAAGTGTTAATCATTTCGTTTAGGCTAAGTAGATTACTTTGGTTATTATGGCATTAATGTTTTTACTTCACATGTAAAAACATTGGTGGTAAATATTTGAAAAATAACTCGTAGAATTGTGGTTTTTAAGGATTTTAGTGAAGTAATATGATTTTAAGACCATTTTAGGAGGTATGTTATCTAAAATATGGAATTTAAAATTTTATTGAAAAGTTTTCGTTGTGAAAGAAAACTAATCTTAACCAATAGCGAATATTTAAGAAAAGCGTTTAAGATTAGAAATCTTACAAAGAATTAATATCTTCGATAATATTTGAAAGTATTAAGATAAGTTTCCTATACAAATTCACTTTAGAATTGAAGTTTTAAATTAAAATGTTGAAACAAAATATTTCTTCCAATTTTAAGAATTCTGAATTCTTGCTTTTTTATTCAGGTAAACACTTCAGTTTCTAAGTTTTACTTAAAAGAGCTTTACCGTTCTTATAAATTTGTGTGATGAAGAAATTTTTAATACTTAGATTAGAATCTTTTAATATCGTAACTGGGTTTTTTTTTTTTTTTTTTTTTTAAATAACTTTATTTTAAGATACTGGATTCTCTCTTTTAAGTATGATGGAAGTGTAACCCATTGATGATAAACTTGTTTTGTCAGCAGAAGCATGGGGTTTTTCCGTATTATAGATTTAATTTTTGATCAAAATATTTAATAAAAAGTTGAGTCCTTGTATAAATTTCTTTAAATCTTGTATAAAAAATCTACGTGAATCACCCTTTCTTTTGTCAAATTAATGATCTGAAATTATAAATTTTAAATATATTTACTAATATTTCCCAAGACATGAATTCTGATACTGAAGGTTTTGCAACAGAAACTTGTTTCATACTTAAGAACCAGTACTTACAGATAAGTACGAGAATTGTAATGGACTTCAGCATAGCTGTTCATAACATTAAGATTTGTTATATTTAAATCATTAAATGTGATTTTTTTAACTTTATTGTTAATTAGCTTTAAATTATCTTGCCATTAATGATTTCGAGTGTATAAAGAAAAGTATCTAAAATTTTATAACTTTTGGATATGCAATTCTAGTTGTAGGCAATAAATGACGGAGTGACATTTATTGCAAATATTGGTGATAAACCAGATACGAATTGTTACAAAATATCTGTTTTGACTTTAGTTTTAGCAAAGAGTTTTTGTAACCTTGGCTTTAAGTATTATATTCAACAGAAATCTCAATTTTCAGTAATTGTAAGATGTTATAAATTTTATATTAATGAAGTTTCTTGCAGTTTATGCTCACGAGACTGTTTCAAAAACTTTTCTAATTGAAAGTACTATTATTTTAGTGTAACTATAAAAGTTAACTAAAATTTTAGAATCACAATGTATCAACTTTGTCTTGAAGCTTCATAAAAAACTAAATAAGCATTCAGTTTAACTAGTTATTGCTCACAATTCAATGAGTATTTCACAAAAACGTGTGCGTAAATTAAAGTATTGTAGACTTAAAATTTTTCTTGTATATTTGTTTGCAGAATCAACCCATAAATTTCAGTTTTCTCATGTAAACATATTCTCTAATCTTGTATTTAATTTGGTGCAACAATTCGTGGGTTTGAATCCCGCTTTGGGCATGGATGTTTGAAGTGGTTCGAAATCCTCCTTAAACTGTAGGTCCCGGTCTAATTATCATTCGTGTGAAAAAAAAAAATGATCGTTGAGAGACAAATCAAACCTAGTATTTAATTTACACTTCAGTTTAAAATGTAATCTGGTAATATATCTAGAGTAACAAAATATTTCAAATGAATTAATATAAAGATGTAAATTGATGTACTAATAAGTATCTTAATTTAAAATTTGCCAATTTGTGCGAACTATTGAACTGTTAATGTGAAATGATGGTCTTTCTTTATGGAAGTTAGAATTTTCGAATAAACTTTAAAGGGCTGTTGACAATCTATGAAGTAAAGCTAACTTTAAAATTCTTACTCAAAATAAACTTTTAAGAATTTTAAGTAATCGGAGATTATTTAATATCGTTGTGTGTTAAGAATTATCGAATTGATTTGCAATAAAGTCCTTTTTTCTCTTAAAAGGGTCTCGATAATAATGGCAGAGATTGGAATTACTTTTTTCTATAGGTGAATCCTTAAGATACAAGATATTTATCTAGAGATTAATTTAAAGCTTTTCTCTTTATTCGACATAATTTATCTTGAATAATCCATCAAATTTTTTAGATTAGAAAATTATATAGTACAGTACTCTATGGTCCTATAAAAATTTACTTCCAAAAGTTTTTAAAGTAAACTTGTAATCAAATTTCGAAGATTCAAAATGTTTCATGAAAAATATTTTTTCTAAGAGCAATTAATTTATATTCTAATTTTAACCACCATCACATTTAACTGAATTATTTTAACAGTTAAAAAGGGCATAAACAAAGTTCTCTTAATATTAAAAACTTAACTATAAAAAGAGAAAGTTACTAAATTTCTTTTAAAAGTAAGCGATGAAAATGTCTAGTCTGTCAACCTATCCATCATTCTACCCATTCATTTGAATCTTGTTTACAGGAAACAGCAGTCGTGTTCGTTACATGACCGCTATTTCCTGTAGCTACAGATGAGAACCTCTAGTTCTAGATGTCTTCAGTTTGAATTACTTGTTTATGTAACCATCTAAAATTCTACAAAGAATTTCTTTTATAACTGATCATTATGAGTTTCAGCCCCACTTGTGCAATTTTAGTTTCTAATGCTGTTTCACAATAGTGTACGATAACCCAACAAATGCCTTGTAGTGCAAAGTAAAGAAAGCTTAAACTCTTTTAAATCCATTTTTTCAATCGGAAATAGAGCTCAAAACTGTATTTTTTTGCTGAATTAAGAGGGTAGTTTTTAAGAATGACTTAACGAGTTTTTAACTTTTCTATTATCAACTATTCAAATTTTATACATACGGCCAACTTGTGCAATTTTAGAAAAATTAAAGCTTTTGTAACATTTAAAACTCAAGCAAATACAAATCTGAGTTCACAGCCTTGTCTAATTAAGTTACCTCTAACTATTAGGCGTTTGTTAGAATGTTGACTAACAACCATTCGTTTATATAATTTACTGTCGCTTAGCAGCTTCATCGAACTTAACATTGATTTTCTGCAAAAATATTTGAAGTTTTTATAAAGAAATAGTGTTGAGTCTTAAAATTTCTTGCAGAATTTTTGAATTTTCCGTATTATAAAGAAATGCTTTTAGTTTTTAACACGCTCCTTCATTTCTTTGATATTATTGAAACTAACTTTTGAATTTAAGATTAAAACCACCGCATGGAAAGAATCGTAAACATTTTAAGATGTCGTCCAGATTTTACAGGTTTTATCTTTAATATGCAATTCTAATCGGATAAAAGATTCACTACAGTTTTAACAAAACTTTAAAAAATTTTTGTGCTATTGCTTCAGATGTGAAAATATTTGATATAAAGAAAATTTGTGGATCTGTATTGTCTTAACACTTTAAGGCAAGCATTCAAAATGCTTAATATTTTAATTTTAACGATACTTTAAAATGATTTTAACTAATTCAAGACTTAATTACAAATTTCACACCAGATTTATTAAGTAAATCTGAAAACTTTATAAATTGTCATTCTTGGTTAGTAAATTTTAGCTTAATTTTTTTATCAGTTTAATTTCTATATGTAATTTACAGAATTATCTGTATCGAGAATAATTCATAAATTGTCAATGCATGCTTTTTACATCTTAAATATGTAACTGCACATCTTTAGCATAATTAAGACGAAAAACAATTGCTATGTGAGGGAAAACAGTTCCATCAAAGCCTTTTATAATCTATAAATCTGGCATTTGTCTCATAAGAGTGTTTTTCGGCCAAGATAGTTGTATGTAGTAGCATCCTGGTTTGACGGTCTATTTTCCTTAATATTGAAGTGAATATAAAGATTTAACTGAAAATATTCAAAATATTAAATTTTAGTTTTGTCTTCAAAAAATTAAATTTTAAGAATTCCAAGATTAAGATTTAGCTATTCATTTATCAATGTTTAGATTGAAGTCCAAATATATGATCATGAGGTGGAATCAAATTCGTGTTGGAATAGGGTATAGCATATAATTGACTTAGTATTTAGCACTAAACATCTATGAAAGTACTTAACTAGTTGAACAAGAATACGTAAACTTTTTGTAGAAATCTTAATTGAATCCTTGTAGTTGAGGCAAGATATTTAAAAATGTCAATAATTTGCTTCTGAGATGTGGCTTTTACGAGTCTAAGTACGCAACTGAATACCAATGCGATAAAGGCTTGTATTAGTTTAGAAATAGGTTCTTGTTTCAGTGTAATGATGTGGTTCAGCTAAGTGATAGTACCGCAACGGTTCTCTCGTATCGGATTTTCAAATGATAATTTTGACATAATAAACAATACTAGATAATCATTTTATTTACACAAATTTATAACGTTTTACTTGCGACCGCTATCAAGGCTTTGTGCATAAATTCTATTTAGTATTTAAATATCTTTTAAAATACTCAACGGACATCAATTTGATTTGATAAACTAAGTCTTCAAATTTATCATGGAATTTCACTCCAGAAAAATTTCTAAATTATTTAATGTATATACAAATAAGACTGATAAATGTTTGTTCCGCTTCATAAAAGCAAACGGCGGTGGCCTGCTAATTAAAATGCTAAGCTAAGGCAAAAGATTAAAAAATAAACTGATACTCTGTATTGAATTTTCCAGATATAACAATGTGGAACAAGAGGTCTAAAATGGAGCAATTATGCAGTATGAATTTGGTTTCTAAATTCTCAAGACTCAAATAGCAGATTCTAAGAGTCGGATAAAAGTGAATTCTATTTCTAGTTTCTTGTATAAATTTTAAGAGAAATCTTCTCAAAATAAGGCACTTTTTTCTAACTATGAATATTTAAAATTATTTCATAGAAACTAAAGAGGATATATAAACTAAAGAAAATGTAAAGTTACTGTATGGTATGCGAGATATTAAGCATTTATATATAAAGAGCTCTCTCTGCAGCAAAAGCTTATAACGAACAGAAAGATCCGAAAACATGTAATGTAAGTGAAAGCTAGTACTTTTGATTTTGCTCAAATTATTTCTGTAATTTTATGCAATGAAATGGAGATGCAATAATTTTAAATATTGTAAGGATAATACATCCTGGTCACTGTGTACATAGAATGTGTATAGGGGAAGGGGATAATTTCGTATCTAAAAGAAATTAGGACACTAACAGTTCAATCTAAGAAAAATTTATATATATCCTTTTGATGTTTCTTTTAATAAATTTGAAGTTTCCGAAGTTCGATCAGTCGAAAAACGAGTACGTAAGAGGAGACGTTAAACCAATCGTTTACAAAAATCTAGAATTGTGCATATGCTCTGTAGCTTGGGTTTTAATCACGTATTCCTTTAGTCTCTTAATTAAATTTAAAGAATTACTTTGCTTCCTGAGACAATTTGCCATTTTATGTAAACGCAAATGCACTATACTTACTGAATGAAATTAACTTTTTCTGACGTACCACTCGAAAAAATGGCTCAAGGTGTAGAATTTCAGATAATAAATAAGCTTTTTTTGACTATTCTCGTTCTTACATTCATTCTCTAACAACATTAATATTTTTCACTAAAAATTAAATAAAAAGCAATTGAAGGATGAAGCAAAGTACTAAATCAGAAATTTCTGGAACGGTAGTTTCTACTATAACTTCAAAAAATGCAGGGTTAGCATAGCCTATTCATTAGCTCTGAAAAGGCTGTATTTTCAAAAGTACAACTGGTACATGAGGTGTGAAAACACTCGCCAAGTTTGTACTGTGTGGCAAAAACGAGTCTATTATCCTTCAGATCGGGTGAGACGGTATGGTATTACCATCAGTTGAAAATGAGTAAGCAAGAATTTTTTGTATCCTTGACTAAGGTAAGGGTAGTTTTGGCTGTAGAGCACTTCCAGAAAAAATATTGGGTAGAACCATCGTTTAAACAAACAATGCTATTGTGTTAGCGGCATTTCTAGATCATCTGTTACAAAATATATGAAATAAGTTCAAC